>JASDQU010012718.1:27374-40301 GCA_032191745.1 Picea mariana | reverse complement strand
TCCTTCTTTATTTTTAATGGTTATGGTGTATTTACTTGTTCATTTACAAGATTATGAAATTTCTAGTGTGAAACCCTAGGAGAAAAGCACATGTTATTGTCCTCTTCTTAATAAATCTTTTGATTTTACTAGAAGACACCTCCCTTGGAGGATATACTAGACCCCTACCTTAGTAGCACTCTAGTATTATTTCTTCATTAAGCTTTCATACTTTTATTTCAAGCTTGACCTAGAGAAGAAGAAACATCACTAGGGCCTAGGGATACCTACTTCCTATAAAACTTTCATGCTAGGGTTTTGGATGATTGAGGCCTTAGGTTACTAACACTTCAACCATCCTTCCTCTTCCTTTAGATCACCTATTATCATTTGTTTCCCTCTAAGAATTGTCGCTACAATAGTGACTCCATTTACCCTAAAAGGCACTAGTTCATGCCTTACAAGTGATTGATTGACCAAACCAAGTTTTAAACCATCTACTTTAAGATCTTTACTAACCATTTCTAACCTTAAATTGGACTAACCTACTAACTATCTTGTTGTTTTTGCAAAATATTGCTACAACCATCTATAATAGTAGCAAAATCATCTTAAAAGCAATTTTTAAAGCTGATTTTACATTGCCTTCATTGATTCTGACAAATAATAACATTTTGTCAAGTTTATGTTATCATTTTTGGTCATTATTGAAGCTTTATTGAGGCATAATTGTGAAGCTATTGCTATAATACATTTATTTTATAAATAATTATGTTGCCTCATGTTTTACATCAGCTTGTGATTTTTTTTTATTATCAAATTCTATGGTTTTATGAAGCACTAACATCATATGGTACTTGCAAATAGTATTTTTCTTGTTGTCTTGTTATGGGAAGGTACACTTAAATATTGCTTTGCTTCATCTTATTAAAACCTTTGGGAATTTTTGATCAGAGTGACTTGTGAGATGGGTGGGACTTTCTTGATACTTTTACCTTATCCTTCTCAAACCCCCAGGTCACTAGGGATGTCTCCCCTTGGGTACTATTCCTAAAGAGAAAGAGGTTTCTTGTTTAGGTGACAGTGATAGGACAACCTCCTATTACGCCAATTTATTGTTCACTTTCCTTTGGATTTTTGGCTAATACAAATTGTATGATAACAATCACTACATGAACGACCGTCACAAGATCCCCAAGAAAGAATCTCTCTCCTTGATTCCCTAATTTTACATTTGGAAAATCAAGTGACTCTCAATAGAACGTGATGATATTTTCTTTGCACGACTATTCGCCAACTCCATCAAGAACACAGATGAGATAGATACAAGCATTGATGAGTTCGTTCATCAATGGATACTGTAAGAACTAGACAAGCCCGAGTTAAGCATCCAGGGAAGAAGCTGATTGAAGGAATAAGTATAGGGCCATGTCGTGACCCACTAGGGGCACCTACAACAAAATAACCTAAAAGGTCAAATCATGTCAGGGTGCATAGAAAACATGCACGACACACCCTACAAATAATACTTGCATATGTGCAACAATGTCCATAATATTGTTACCATGTACAAGCTACTAGAAACAACATATTTTAGTAGAGGTTAATGGATCATATTGATTAATATGAAATGAATTTCTCTACATCTTTGTTAATATATCATTATATAGTACACTGACAGGAGGAAGATTGACCTAATTCCACATTAAATGCAACCATCAAATTCACCACTTAGTTATAAGTTAAACATTTTGAGACTACTAAGCAATTGTCATCTAGCTTCCTTCACGAAAGCAGATAGGATAGCTGGACAATCTTCCCACTTCCCAAGAATATTTAATCATGGTCGACCCTACAACACAAGTATGAAGTCCTGGCTTTGAATACCATTTCACGTGAGTCTCAAAGGGGTTTCCTAGTGGATCAACTCATCAAAAGGGAAAGGAAATGTACTTTCATCGTATTTCATAAGATATGGGTATGGATTCTACTATGACGCCTCATTCAACAAGGAATATCCTTAGGATGACGTGTATGCATTGGGCTCTCTCCGGTTGCAACATTTCACCACCATATTCTAAGTACTGTTTACTCCGTCACCTCCACCGGACTCATATGGATGACCCCCTTCCCCCCCACCTCCATGAATCATATAAATACCTGACCTCCTCTAAAATCCTTGGAGAAATTATCCATGTCTCGTTCCCACTTTCTATTTTCCTTCACCCACAACTTCTCCTTCCCCCCAATCACTGTTATCATTTCATGTTCCACTTATTCATCTATCGTATCATGGCCCAGTGTCACAGACATCCTGGGATGTGTGCTTCCTCGCCTGACCAATCCCCTTCAATTCCCACACTACATTTCTTCCACATCTTAACACTGCATCGAAAACTATTTGACATAAACTCTACTCTATTTAGTTTCCCACTTCCCCACTGTTAAGTGTCACCAGGCATCATCCCCTTTTCTCATAGGGAGGGACCCTAATCATTGGCTTTCCTAGAGACCTCCCCTCATCCACCATCATCGAACCTCTACTAGGAGTGGTGAGGTTGGGCCAAGTTCATCCATTCAATCCCGTTTCTCCTAACCTTGCCCCCCCATTTCATAACCAACCCTCAACATCTGAGGATTAGAGTGGAAGACACGTCATGTTCTGTCTACTCACCCCAGAACACAAATAAAAGAGGATTATGATTCTCTCTCTTGAGTAATTCTCACTTGTATTCTGTAGTTGGTGCTGGATGTGGATCTTTAAATAGATCCCTTATTAACCTCCACAGACACCAACAAAGGTTACGGGCCAAGCAACTAGGATGCAATCACAACTTTCTTTAAAGAAACAAGAGTGGATCTTACTTAAAATTTTCACCTTAAAAAATTACAGCAGTTGGCTCAAGGACGAGATAGATAATAATGGTGGGGGCCTGTTGGCACCCAAATTTTTGGGTTTAGTTTTGCACGCACACACAAATGAATTTGTGCCCACTCATTCCATAGTTTTTTGTGCACCTAAGGAAATGCACGAGTAATTATATGGAGTGAAATCCAGACCAATTTTTGTTAGTTTCATTCCAATCTTAAAGAATACCAAGTATGCGTTGGTCCAAGTTTTTTCAGTTGCACCGGAAATCAAGAAGACGCCCACCAAAATCAAGAAAGGAATCATCGAGAAATCTCCCGGAATGATTACTTCCAGTACCATATGAGGACATGGGCCAGGAAAAGGATGAGCTGGCTAGGAATTTAAGATTTCCATTGATACATAAAGTCTACGTGGAGTGTTGACAGACAACATAAGCATGCGAGGTAGTGTCAGAAAAATGGGTGGATTAGAGAAGAAAGAGACATCACTCCCTATTAGAGAAAACTATAAAAGGAAGCAGTAATACCATAAACAAGGCAAGTTGTTTAGACTATATAGATATTGAGGAAAAGAGATTCATTGAGTCTTTAGTATCGAGCTCACACTAAGCCTATTGTAATGTTTTAATTCTTTGAGTATATTTTTGTGTCTGTGTATGTCTGAGTGTTGAGAAAAGGTGAATTGCATAGCATGTTGTAAATCTGAGGATTTATATAGAGAATATATGAAGTTATATGGTTGTCACCTGTATCTTTCCTGCACAATGTATATCTCTGTTGTGATGGAATGGATCCATTAATAAAGATGCGATAATTCTGATCCATTTTGTGTCTATCATGTATGAGTTGAATATGTGTGTGTATTGTTTTAATTCCTAGTCCTAATAACATGTCGGATATGAGCTGCATGGATGCCAATCCTAATGAATCTTCGTGTGTTTAGCCTTCATCCCTTTCACAAGACCTTATGGTGGGTGAGACCTTACTCTTCCTTGGACAAGGATTGATATGCAGGTGCTCTAGGGTTTTTGTTGGAAAACTCTAGAAAAATCCTAGGTCTAACTCCCCAGCGTTAAAAAGGATGCGCACAAGCATGGATGATCAAAATTCCCAACATTAAGTCTCGTAGCTTATGGTTAAATTTTGTAGATAGAAACAATACATTTTTCATAGGAAATAAAAATACAGGATGTGGAAGAACAATGTTAAAGAAATCACAACTGAATATGGTTCAATTCTCATGTCATTTGAAGAAATAAAGGTGGCAGTGCAATCTCACTTTGAGGATATCTATATTGAAAGGGAAGGGGCATACTTAGAGGATACATCACCCATGCTAGAAAATATCCCTTCATTAATCATTAAAAGTGAGAATGAGTGTTTGATATAGGAAATTTTTGAGGAAGAAATACTAAGTGAAATATGGCATTTATCTCCCGACAAGGCTCCTAGCCCATATGGCTTCACAATTCACTTTTTTAGGGAGTGCTCAATTAATATCAAATTTTATTTCATTAGGATGTTGAAGTATTTTCAGAGGCCATGCATGATCATGGGAAGAACCAACTCATCCTTCCTTTCTCTCATCTCGAAGGAGTAAAACCCCTCTTCCTTTTCCATATTTTTCATTATCTCATTATGCAATACACCTTATAAAGTGTTGACAAAGATAATTCCTGACACGTTAGTATAAATTCTTCCCAAAATTGTATCTAAAGGTCAAGGAGGTTTCATGGAAAAAAGGAAAATAGTAGAAAACATTATAATGGTACAGGAAGTGATACATTCCAAGAGTGCAAATGAAGATAAATGTATGATCATTAAAATAGAAATGGGAAATTATTTTGATAGAGTTAGGCACTCCCTATTTTTTTAAATTATTTATAAATTTGGATTCTATCTTGACTTCATTCATTGGGTGTCAACATGTATAAGTAATCCTTGGATCACCCATTTGGTAAATGGGAGATACACTTCCTTTTTTAAAGAAAGTAGAGGCTTGCATTAGGGGTGCCACTTATCCCCTTTGATTTACATAATAGTGGAAGCGTCATTGAGAAGGAAATTGGAATTAGAAAGACATTTTGAAGATATTCCAAGAATAAAAGTAGTAAGAGGAGTTAAAATAATCATGGAAACAAGATTCAAAAGGGTTTTATATATTTTTAACAATATCTCCATGGGAAGGATTAACCATAATAAAAGTTAAATATATGCATGGAATGTAAGAAAGGGACTTTTACAATCCATTTCCATAATTTTAATGCTCCCCCATCAGAAAACATGGTCTTCTTTTAGATACCTTGGTATTGCCATTTGCTTCTCCTCCTCATATTCTCAAACATGGAAAAATATTACAAGCAATATCAAAACAAAGTTTTAGCAATGGGGGGTAGAGTGGTTGAACCCAATTGGAATATTATTTCTTATTAAATATATCCTTTATGATTTTCATTTATTTCAATGTTCTTCAATGCTATCCTCAATGGGTGGCATGCATCAAATTTCCCAGGAATTAAGGATATTCTCATGGTAGGAGGGTAAGAAAAATTCAAAGATATTTCATCTCGTGAATTGGTCAATAGTTAGAGCCCCTAAGGAGCATGGTGGCCTTGGAATACATGATCCCATATTAATGAATTTATCCCCAGGGGAGAATATCCTTTAGAGGATGATCTTGCATAAGAAATATTTTGCAGGGGAGAGGAAAATATGCATTGACAATTTATAGGAAACAATAATAGGTTCTCCTATATATAAATTGATTAAATAAACTACCCCTATATTCCATGTGGAAATAATCACGGTCCTTAATAGTCATTGCTATATTGATATATGGCATGGAAACGTTATGGGGAAGAAAACAATGGAAAACATCCAAGAGCTTTGTCCTCGTAAGAAATGGTTGGCCAGTCAAAGTAAGACATCACTTTTAGACATCTCATCTTGGTCCTGTTCATTGGGTCAATGGTTGGGATGGGATTTTGGTTTCCCTGCATCCCATTTTATTCTATCAGTTTCTTCACTCATCAATCACCTTAAAGGTTGTGTTCCTAGGAGCTTCAACACATCTAAAGCTTCAACACTTATGATTGAATATGATGGGGATCTGTGGATTAGAATGTCAAGTTGGGATATGTTAATCAACTCCATGCTACTTCTCTTCCCATATGGTATTCAATATGGAATAATGATTCGAATTTATGAGGGAATGAAATGAAACATAAAAATAATATAGAAACAAAGAGATATAGTAATACTCAATTTCTATTAAAGAATGAAATGAACTCACTAGAATGGTGGTATCTTATCTCTAGGAAGAGATGTGATGGGTATGTTCATTCTGAAGAAGATGATTACAATGAGGCTCCAAAATCCTTTTTAACATAAAACATAATATACAAAACGCTAAACATCCAAAAAACTAACCTTGGAAGATGAAATGCCAAAAGGTTTGTGTGCCCCGATGGGGGTAGTTGATATGTCAACTTCCCTAGGGAATAATTTTTTCATACGATATCCATTTGGGGTGCTTGATACCTCATAGGAAAGGTTTAGTTGAGGAGTACACATTACAAATGGCCCAATAAATGAATATAACATCTATTGGGTGATTCCATGTCAAAAAAACATTGTTTAGGTCCTAAAAATGGCCCCAGAAGTTTGGGACCCGAAAAACTATAGAAAAATTGCCAAAATGGAAAGTGTATGTTTATACAGTGGAAAATGTGGGAAGCTACTAATGTCCACTTGGATAAAATAAGGTATGGCATCTCAATGTACTCCCTAAAATAAATATATTTCGTTGGGCACTAGTTCATGGGAATATTTTGACAACTGAAAATTTGCAAAAGCATGGGATATGACGTCCTTCTAGATTTTCCCTCTATATTTTTGAAGCTGAGTTGGTTCAAAATATCTTCTTTAGATGTGAATATCTGATCTATAAAATTTGTGGATATTTCACTGGAACAATTTGTCACAACAAATCTTATGTTATACTAAAATATTTTATTATGTAGGTTTAGTTTCCTTAGATCTCATATTTATAATCATTAGCTTAATGTTCAAATTAAAGAAATAACTAAAATATGAAAATGAAAGACTAAGAAAAATAAAATACCATCCAAACATATAAAAAATAGATATTTCCTTGGAAACCAATTATGGGAGAAAATCGAGTTAGAAGGTGAGGCCTATGCTCTACTCTCTTTTATTCAATAATGAATGCAGGTACAAAGAAAGGGGGGCACTCACTATGGAGTTTCATATGACTCTATTTTCTGAATGGCTACTACAAAATATTCTTCTTGCCTACGTTATGCTCTCAAATCCCACTCTTTTGAATCTATGCTCAACTATGGAACAATTACCATACAATAGAATGAAACCCTTTCTCCTCCTAGCAACCCAATATTTAACATAGCCTGATAGCCATCTAGGGTTAGGATTCTGAATTCCTCAACCCTCAATTAGTGATGAGGTTTGTAACTTATATAATATTCTTGAAATTCTACATGTGATGATGCAGATGAAATCTTACGCACTCTACGTCCGGTCACAGGATCGTTCAAATTCCCCTTTGAGCCGAATTAGCTCCTTCGATTCCCTACTAGAATCCCTGATGAAAACCTGATCCACAGGCCCTTCTCTTTTCCCTGTCACGGCCTCTACACGCACCTGTGACCTTTTCTCAATTTAATTTCAGGTTTCGAGGTTTCGTGATCCCCGACGTCAAGAGTTCCTGTCCTATCCTATTCTTGAACTCCGATTTTCCGATGCACTCCCTTCCAGCCTTAGCCCCTCCTGGCTATGCTCTGGTCCATGTGACCTCCTCTTATACGGCTGCAGTCATACTCCTTGTCGGGATTCGGGGTTTCACGACCCTCAATGTCACGAACCTCTGTCCTCATAGTCTCCTGATCACTGATCTGCTGATACAGTACTTTACGCATTAGCCCTCTAGGCTAAGCTCTTGACCCATATGACTACTATCCCACAAGACCACAACCTTGTCTCCTATCAGGGTTTCGAACATCGCAATGCTGAAATGCATAAACCCCGTGTCCACGGGATTCCTGTTATCTTGATCCGTGATTTCCCGATGTGGCTCTCCTATCGAGACCTTTTCTGGAGGCCTCGATCACTGCCACGCATCCCCTCAAGATGGACGGTCCTAATCACCTCTCGCAATTTCACAACTTCTAATGTCCTAGGCGCCTCGTCTTCAAGACTCATGAAATGCCAAACTCCGATGCTCCATTTTGACTTTTCTATCGGGAATTCATCCGATAGTCTGAATCTCCGCCATGTATCCCCAACTGATGGATGGCCCTGATCCAATCTCACAATTTCAGAGATTTCGATACCCCGATGACAGAAATCCTCTGTCAACCTAAAACCCTGGTAGCCGATATACCGATGGGTCACTCGATCTCCACCACATGTCTCCTCAAACGGACGGTCCAGATCTTTCCTGGGAATTTTCCTATAGAAATTCTCGATTCCTTGTCCTCGTGACTCCCGATTTCATGAACGTCGATATCCCAATACCTGTTGGGACTGCTGCCTAGCATGAGAAGGGTTAAACCCCATGCACCTCCTGTCTGATCTGATGGCTGACGGGATTTCTGAATGAGATCCAATGGCTGCCAATCTCCCCCTTCTATATGCTTCTCCTATTCCTTCCTGGATGTAAAAACCAACGGTCCAGATCTCTTTTCTCCAGCCGATCTGACGGCTGCTGTGCTCCCTCCTAAGCTTGCGCACTTTCTTCCTGCACTTGGAAAAATTCCAGGTTCCAAAGGCCTCGACCTTTGCCTTCCTTCTCTTCTATGAACTCCTTTACTTTGAGTTCTCGCCTACGTTCTCAATAACGTTGTTCCTCCTGAGTTTTCACTTCTGAATCCCCAAGGGATTCTTGGAATTCTATGCCTCTGCAAAGTCTTCACGCACACACAGTGCTATCTCTCCTGAGATTTTCCAAGCACTCATACCCCTAAGGGATTTTGTCCTTCTTTCTTCTCCTGCAGATGGAGAAATATGGATGCCCTCCTGGCTATCCCTTTGCTCAAGCAACCTCTTGTTGAGTCTGCAGGGTGTTTAGCAACCCTGTGAAGATCCTTTAGTGGATTCTTCCTCTAAGTTCCAGAACTCAAAGAGTTCTCTTCTCTTGTGCCTGTCTGCACAATGTCTCAATGCCCACCTGGCAGAGTTCTTCTCCTGTGCACCTATGCACCTACTCAATGCCCACCTGGCAGAGCTCTCAGAATCCTTGGTGACTCTGGTTCTTCTATATGAACTCACAACATAGTTCTTCTGCAACACTCTGTGCTTATTCTCAATGCCCTCTTGGCAGAGTGTCAAGAATCCTCAGTGATTCTGACTTCTTAAGAACTCATGGCAGAGTTCTTCACAATGCATCCTATGCATATGATCAATGCCCACTTGGCAGAGCTTCATAGAATCCTCAGTGATTCTGTTTGCAACTGTGTTCTTCTCCACAACCTAGCCTCCAAGGTATTTAGTAACCTTGAGGTATTCTCTTGAGTTTATGATTTCAGCTTCTGTGCCCACCTGGCACGTCTCTGTCTGACTCCGCAGAGTTCAGTAGTGCATCCTTTGTGCACAACTATTAGAACCCACAACATTCTGTCACACCCTCCTGGTGTGAAGCCTCAAAGACCTCTCAAGCCTGAAATCAAGAACTCCTGCAAATGAAAACCTACAGCATACATCTACAGCATAATAGAACACTCACATACATCCACTTAACACATAAATACATGTAGGAAAAACTTCTTCTGTTTATATTAAATGGAAAATGCTTGTTTTTACAAGGTGTTCCTGAGCATGGCCTGTAACAAGGTCTCGGCTCTTCTCTCTTCTGCTCTCTACACACTCACTCCTCTATTCTATCCACCTTAACTATCAAAGAGATACCATCGATATTTTTACATGAGGGGGCTCTTAGAGCTCTTTCCTCCAAATCCACCTACCCTATTCAATTACATTGAATGGGTTGTCTAGTCCACTATCCCGATCTAGATCTCAGCCTTACAAAACATTAAAGGCCTATCTTATCTACAACCTACGCAAAGTTACGGCTTCATGGCTCAATAGCCTAAACATTAATTACATTGAATTCAGATTTCAAATGAAGCTACGCCTCTCTCTTCAACGTGCGATTTGAATTCACTGACGTGGCTGGCTGGCTGGCTGGCTGATGTGGAGAGATGCTCCTGCATCATACTCCTTAGCTACAAAATTCATGAGCTCCTACTCATGAGCTTCCCATCTCTCATCTTTGGAAATCCTCCTGGATCCCAAATCATCCTCTGGAGCTGTTCATCCCCTCCATCTTCATGTTGTTGTTGCTGCTTCTGCACTGTTCATCCCTTTCTGCTCAGCTGCTCCTCGTTGGCAGTCTCTACTAACCTCAACATCAACCTTATGATCTCTTCGATTGCTGCATCCATCTTCTCCAATGGATGGCTCTGTTCATGCAGTCTCCTCAGCTGCAAAATTTTTTGGCACATGGGCAGATCACTGTGATCTCCCATGCCTTCTTCATCAGCTTCCAAATTCACCTGTTGGATGTGCACACCCTACACCTTCACCCTCTCTTCCAGGGCTTCAATCTATTCCCACAGATCAACCAAACTAATGATGTCTTCCCCTTCTTCTTCTGCTACTGCAGACTCCCATGTTGCAGTCTTTTCAGCTTCCTGGCTGAAAATATTGAGCCATTCCTCAGAATTCTCATCATCCTCTTCATCTTATGTTGTCAGCTTCAGTGCTACAGCTTCCTCATCTTCCTGGATGAATGCATTGAGACCCTCCTTAGAATTCTCATTTTCTTCATCTGCTTGGGCAGCTTCCAAAGTCTGCTCCAATCCCTCTTCTTTCCTGACAGTCACAACTGACTGTTCTACTGCTATTGCTGCACCATCTGCAACATAGACTTCTACCTCCCCCTGGGAAAATGGTAGGAATATATGAATTCCCCCAATCATTAGAAGGTCCCTCAGATCTTCTTCTTCTATCAACTGCACATGCTGATCCAAACTCACCTCTGAGTTCATATACTCTGTCAGCTCCTCAGGCTGATTCCAACTCATCTGCTCATCCCTGCCCATATGGAAATATGGGATGCTTCCATTGTCCTCCTGGCAGATTATGAGATCAACTGATCCCATCATCATCAACACTCCTTGCCGAATTGAACTCACCTCCAAGTCCATGAGACTTTCAGATAGTCTCGAATGCTCATCTCTACCCACCTGGAAATCTGAGATGCTTCCACTTCCATCCTGGCAGTCTTCGAGATCCCACAGCAACCTCATTCATTGCCCAGCTGGAAATGTGAAATTCCCTGGCTGTCCTCCTGACAGTCTGTGAGATCCCGCAGTGATCTCAACTCGTTGCCCACCTGGCAATCTAGAATTTCCTCCCTGCCCTTCTGGCAGTTCTTGAGATCCCCAACTGATCCCAATTCATTCTTGGCATCATTGAGACCTCTCCCAGTCTTTGGTTCGCATACCTGAACCATCTCCTCAGGTTCATCGAGGGTTTCAGCATACCTCAACCACTCTCTTAACAGCCTATGCTGTCTTTTGATGAGAAACTCCTTGACTGGCCATTTTACCTTCGGCTTCTTCATGGGCCATTCATATACCCATCTCGGCTTGGCTTTTTGCTACATCCGCAGTTCAAGATTTTCGATGTCTACCCTTATTTCAATGAGCTCTTTATCCATCTCTGCAAGCTTCTCTACTTTGCTCTTCCTCCCAGCATGCCTATGGCCTTCAGTAACCATGGTGTTGTCTCTATCTGCTTTCCTAGCAAACTTGTTGTTGTCACTCCGCACTAAGAGTGTTTCCAACTTCATCCTCCTACAGTCCTACTGACTGTCTTCTTGATTGCTACCTACCTGCAAACAACCATCCTTACAGAGTCTCCAGTGCTCTGTCTTCCTTTACTCCTCTCTTCACCTGAAATATACAAGTGAAGTACCGCTCTGATACCACTTGATGCAGACGGAATCTTACGCACTCTACGTCCGCTCATAGGATCATTCAAATACCCCTTTGAGCCAAATTAGCTCCTTCGATTCTCTGCTGTAATCCTTGATGAAAACCCGATCCACAGGTCCTTCTCTTTTCCCTGTCACAGCCTCTGCACGTGCCTTTTTCCCGATTTAATGTCGGGTTTCAGGGTTTCATGATCCCCGACGTCAAGAGTTCCTGTCCTCTCCTATTCTCGAACTCTAATTTGTCGATGCGCTCCCTTCTGGCCTTAGCCCCTCCTGGCTATGCTCTGGTCCATGCGACCTCCTCTTATATGACCACAGTCATACTCCTTGTCGGGATTCGGGGTTTCGTGACCCTCGATGTCACAAACCTCTGTCCTCACAATCTCCCGATCACTGATCTGCTGATACAGTACTTTACGCGTTATCCCTCTACGCTAATATCTTGACCAATATGACTACTATCCCACAAGACCACAGCCTTGTCTCTTATCAGGGTTTCGGACATCGCAATGCCGAAATGCATAAACCCCGTGTCCACGGGATTCCCGATATCCTGATCCGCAATTTCTCGATGTGGCTCTCCTATCGGGACCTTTTCTGGAGGCTTCAATCACTGCCATGTGTCCCCTCAAGATGGACGGTCCTGATCGCCTCTCGCGATTTCATGACTTCTGATGTCCTGGGTGCCTCGTCTTCAGGACTCACGAAATGCCAAACTCTGATGCTCTATTTTGACTTTTCTATCGGGACTTCATCCGATAGTCTGGATCTCCGCCATGTATCCCCAACTGATGGACGGCCCTAATCCAATCTCACAATTTTGAAGTTTTTGATACCCCGATGACAGAAATCCTTTGTCAACTTAAAACCCCGGTAGCCGATATACCGACAGGTCGCTTGATCTCCGCCACGTGTCTCCTCAAACAGATGGTCCAGATCTTTCCCGGGACTTTTCCTATAGAAATTCCCGATTCCTTGTCCTCGTGACTCCTGATTTCACGAATGTCGATATCCCGATACCTGTTGGGACTGTTGCCTGGTGT
>JASDQU010012718.1:0-13012 GCA_032191745.1 Picea mariana | reverse complement strand
CTTCATGCGATTCTGGGCCATGACCAAATTCTCTTTGAGGGTATGGAGAATAGCCTCTCGAACTGTAAGTGTTTGGTCAACTTTCTGGGCCTTTGAGACAACTGGTAAATATGAGAGAACTGAAGGTGGATTTTGTCCATATACTATTTCAAAAGGATTCATGTGGGTAGTTGTATGGTATGAAGTATTGTACCACCATTCAGCTAGTGGTAACCATTGAGCCCACTGATTTTGATTTTTTGATGAAAAATACCTCAAATATGTTTCCAAACACTTGTTGACAAATTCAGTTTGACCATCAGTTTGGGGATGATAAGTTGTACTGAGATGCAATTGGGTGCCTTGTAGCTTGAACAGTTCTTTCCAAAATTTGTTGGTGAAATTTGGGTCACGATCAGAAACAATAGAATGCAACATTCCATGATGCTTGAAGACATGATCCATGAAAAGTTGAGCCACATTGGATGCTGTAAATGGGTGTTGAAGAGAACATAAATGAGCATACTTGGAAACGTGATCAACGACCACCATGATGATTGATTTATTGCCTGATTTTGGTAAGCCTACAATAAAATCCATAGAGATATCCTGCCAAATAGAAGGTGGAATCGAAAGAGGTTGTAGTGTGCCAAGAGATTTGACTATTTCGCCCTTGTTGCATTGAAACACATCACATTCAACCAAAAAATTACGAACATCCTGTTTCATACCGTCCCAAAAAAATGAACGTTTGACCCTGTCATAGGTTTTGGTAAACCCTGAGTACCCAACTGTGGGTGTAGCATGAAGCTTAGAAAGTATCGTGGATTTAAGTTTTGACTGTTTACTTAAATACGAATGACCTTTGTATCGAATCTCATCATGGATCCAAGAGTACCCTGGTGAAACTGGAGAATTGGACTGAAATTGTTGGATCAGATGCAAAATTTTGGGATCGTGTAGCCATTCCTGGCGAACGACTTGGAGCCAATCTGGTACAATGAAGGAGAGATAAAAAAGGGACCCTTCATCTTCATATTTTCGGGAAAGTGCATCCACAACCACATTGTCTTTTCCTTTCTTATAAATGATCTCATAATCATATCCAAAGATCTTAGTCACCCATTTTTGTTGCTTTAGGGAGGAAATGCATTGTTCCGGAAAATACTTGAGGCTTTGATGATTTGTCTTAATTTGGAAGAATTTCCCCAATAGATAAGGGCACCATGGATCAACAACATGTAGAATGGCCAACAGTTCCTTTTCAAAGATTGATTTTCCCAAATTTCCTTCAAAAAGTTGTTTGCTGGTAAAGGCCAAAGGACGACCCTCTTGCATAAGGACAACACCAATTCCTTTTTCTGAAGCATCACATTCCAGGACAAAGGTCTTTGTGAAATCAGGAAGTGACTGGAGTGGTGCACATGGTCATCTTCAAGGTTTGAAAATCTTGAGCAGCTGCTGGAGTCCAGGTGAAAGAATTCTTTTTAAGGAGTGCAGTGAGAGGGGCCACAATCTTTTCATAATTCTTAACAAACTTGCAATAATAACCTGTTAAGCCCAGAAATCCACGCAAGATTTTGAGATTCTTTGTGTGAGGCCATTCTTGCATAGCTTCAATATTTTTAGGATCCACCCTGACGCTGTTCTTTCCAACAAGATGACCCAAGTACTCAAGTTCTAAGGCACCAAAAGAACATTTAGATTGTTTCAGGAAAATTTGGTGCTGAGAGAGTATATGGAGAACTCAATCCACATGAGCAATATGGTATGTATAGGTTTTGCTACAGATGAGGATATCTATATATCATCAAAGAAAACTAAGACAAAATGGCGGAGAAAAGGACAGAAGACATGATTCATGAGGCTTTGGAAAGTGGAGGGAGCATTACATAAACCAAAAGGCATGACTAAAAAATCATAGTGGCCCTCATGAGTTCTAAAGGTAGTATTAAGAATGTCTTCCTCTTTCATACAGATCTGGTGGTAGCCAGAACGAATATCAAGTTTAGTAAAGAACTAGGTGCCACTCAATTCATCAAAGAGGTCATCAATGACAGGAATGGGAAATTTGTCTTTAATGGTGAGTTTGTTGAGGTCACGGAAATCAGGACACATGTGCCAAGAGCCTTATTTATTCATGACCATGACCACAGGAGAAGAGTAGGGGCTCGTACTAGGGTGGATAACACATGCGTTAAGTAATTCTTGAACCATTTTCTCAATTTCATTTTTTTGGGAAAAGGGGTGACGATAGGGCAGATATTGGGAGGAAGGCTTTTGGGGACAAGGGGAATGGAATGATCATGAACACCATGGGAAGGAGGGAGTCCCTGGGGAATGGAAAAACCACTTCATGTTTAGAGAGGATCGATTGGAGGTCCTGTGACACAGAGGGTGTCTGAGTTGCTTGTATGGTATGGAGTTGGGAAATAATGCTCGAATGACCTTTTTTGAGCAGCTTTCCAATGTGATGGGAACTAATGATCTCAGGGGAACCGATGATGATGGCTTGGAACTTATATTTCTGGCCCTCCTGGTCAAATTGCATGGTTAATTCCTTAAAATCTATGAGAATGGGACCCAAAGTTCTTAGCCAGTCTGCACCCAACACAATGTCACAACCACCCATGTTGATAGAAAACATATGATATTTTAGGTGGTAGTCACCAATTTGGAGATTCACATTTTGACAATGCCCTCCACATTTCATGGACTCGCCATTGGAAATCATGATTTGGAAATTATTGACTGCACAGATATAGCAATTATTTTCTTGGGCAATGCGGCAATGAATACAATTATGGGTGCTTCCACTATCAACAAGAATGATGACCTTCCTATGCTTGATGTAGCCAATTAGTTTAAGGGTTTGGGAAGCATAGAAGCTCGTGAGAGCATTTAGGGAAATGGTCGGTTCTACTTCAGAAGGGTCTGAGGGAGGGGTAATGTCGATGGGTTCAGGTGACTCGGACATAAGGGGAGATTCAACATACTCTTCTGAAACATCCCTCGAGATGTCCATCAAAATATTTTGTTCTTTACACTTATGTCCCGGAAAATATTTGTCATCAAAATTATAACAAAGGCCTTTGAGTTGGCATTCAACCATTTTGGCCGTGGTCAATTTTTGGATCTTTAGTGGAGCAGAAGGAGGAGTGGGATTTACTGGTTTAGTGCGAGGAATAAAGGAGGGTTTCTAGTTTTGAGAAGAGACAACCTGCTATGCTTCCTTATCTCTTTTATTAGCCTCCACCCAACTATGAGGCTGAGCCATGAGGACATGGGAATGAATCTCATCCTTGAGGCCAATGATAAAACACTCTTGGAAAAAAGCATTAGACATGCCCTCTGTACGAAAATCCAGTCGCTCAAATGTAGCTATAAAGTCTTCCACTGTGCTAGATTGTTTCAAATTTGTCAAATGACCTAAATGGTTGGTGTTATTTTCAAAGCGTTCATACATCTCTGCCACAAAGTGTGTCCAAGAAACATACCCTTGACGGGCATTTTTTCTCCATTTCCACCATTGCCAACGTTCTTGATCTAGATGGAGAACACCATAACAGAGTTTGGCCAAGTCATATGTAATTTCGTACAAAGAGAAATACTGTTCCATTTGAGTTACCCAACCAGTGGGATACGATCCATCAAATTTGGTCACATCCACTCGCAAAAGGCGTAGGTCATGATGAAAGTGACGGGGCTGAAAATTATGGGAATGAGAGGAAGTTTCAGATTTGGTATGCAAAGGTGGGTCAGATAAAGGGGGATCTGTAGGGATATGCATCTTGGTGCAGATCATCGAAGTGACATATTCAAGCTGGGTAGTCATGTCTTGTATGAGGTCTTCTTTGAGTTTCGCGATTGAGGCGACGATGGAGGAATGTATGTTTTTATTGATGGTGGAAATATTGGCACTGAGTTGTCTCACTTCTTGTTGGGTCTCTGTGAAATTAGATTGCAAGGTATTGAAGCAAGCTTCCAAGTCTTGGCTACGGGTATGGGAAATGATGACGAGGGAACCAAAAAGGGGTGGGTGGGGTCAAATATTTTGCTGAAAAATGATAGGTATGAATGTGACAAGGGAGAAGAGATAAATCCAATGGAATAGATCTCAAATAATGGTGCAAAAAATTCCATACTCGTTTTTTTCTTACACCTGTGGAGTCACACTCCGGTCTGAAGAATACTGCAGTGATGAAATGCCCAAATTCTTAACTAAGAAGAAATTTGTAGTAATTTGGCAACTTGAACATAATTGCGTGACAATAGATCTTGTCTATTTTATTTTTTTATTTCTTTCCCCAAGGGTTAGGTATTCAAGGGTTCTACAGACAAGGGTTTTCCCTATGCTATAACTCTCTGATATATGTGCAAGGTCCAACAGTAGAAATCAGCCCAATATCTCAGGGCACTAACTAAAGAGGCTAGACTGTGCCCTTAGCCGTACTACCCAACTACCTAGGTATTAGAGAGTATCTTCCCAAGTGCTGTTCTCGGTGGAAATATAGCAGTTAGGCAACCGATAGTTTTATCTAAAGAGGGCTTTAGAAAATCTAGGCCGATCCATATATAGGTGTTGTATTATGCGCTACCACTCAAAGGGGTACCAACAGGGGTTACAAGGGTGGCCAAAATATGTGCGCTTAAGTACCACTTGTATTTCCTGCATGTATGAATCCTTGATCATGGGTTTATGTGTGTAACAACAGATCTCTGTAGCTTAAAGACGTCGGAATATGTATCTACCCTGAAAAAAATTAACCCACAATTTTCTACCGAGGAAAGTTCTCTGATACCATTTGTAATATTCTAAATATAAAAAGTATGCAAAACAGAAATAAAATGATAGAAATGGCAGATAAACAACAATATAGCTAGAACAACACCACAATAACACCAAAATGATATCATAATAACACCAGAAAGAGCACTTCGATTACTAAGATCAATGTTCACTTGCCTCTTCGAGGGGGCAACCTCCAGCAAAGCAGATCTCTATTACAATAATATCCAAGACAACAGATCTCATACCCTTGACTCCTATTTATACTAAATATGCCTATTAAAAGAACCATCTAGAGGAAGATCCTTCTAGAAGAGGAAGCTTCTATTGGGTCTTCTTACATTCGACTTATTCTTCCTTATTGCTAGGCCTTATTAATATTGACCTTTATTACATAGGAATATATTGTTCTACCTATGTGAGGGGTTAGGTCCCTAATAACCCTATAGTATTTCCTTGTTCAACTATAACCAAACTATGATTCCCATTTTAAACAACTTCTCAATTTTTTGTTGATCATGTATAGCCTTATATTTTTCCCGATATTTCTTCAACGTATATTGTTCTTGCAAATGAATCTATCTAATATTTTTCAACAAATTTATTTTCTTTAAATGATTCTCCTCTGATGTATTCCCTCACCCCTCCTTGATTTCCATAAACAACATCCAAGGGTGAAAGTGGAAAATATCCAAAGCTAGTCTCAAAAGGGGACTTACCAGTGGAAGTATGGACTACTCTATTATAAGAGTGTTGAATGTAGATCAAATTTTCATCCAAGGTATTTGGATTATTTTGATTATATCCCCTCAAAAGTTTCACCAACGTCCTGTTGAATACTTTTGTATACCCATATCTTTGTGGATGGAATGTTGTATATCTCTTCAACTTCATGTCCATATCTTCCAAAGTGTAGTCAACTGAGAAATATTGTATCCTTGTCTAAGATGATTCTCCTTGGCATTCCAAAGTGCACCCAGACTTGTTCAAAGAACATGTTTTTTACTTATTTTCCTCTAATGGTATTTTTACAAGGAAAAATTATTCACATCTTGCTAAATCAATCAAATAACACAAACAAATATTCATGTCCCTTCCTGGTTGTTGGAAAACCACCCAAAAAAACCATGGAAATGATTTCCCAAGGTCGAGTGGATATAGGTAAGGGATGGAATAGACATTTCTTTCGATTAATGGGCTTGTTGATACAAAAAAGTATGCATTCTTCAATATACTGTGCTACATTTTCTTACATTGTGGTCCAGTACACATTATACCCTTGTAAGTTAGCAACCATCTTCCCAACACCAAAATTTCATGTAACCTTGGAGGTGTGAGCCTCTTTGATAAGATGCGATATTTCACCTTTAGGAACACAAATCTTGTAGAGAAAACCATTCTATAGGTGATAGCCCACCTTTTTGTCACCTTCTTCTACATGAATTTGGCCATGTAGCTACTAAAACACCTCAAAGTTCTCATTTTCTATGTACGCCTCTTTATATGCATAATGGGTAAAAGGATTCATGTGCATAAGAGTTCCAAAATCTATAATCTTGGTTGTGGATGACCTTGAAAATAAGTTTTTTCAACTTATTAGTGATTCCATTTTTATATTTGATGACTAGATGAAATTATTGCAAAACCCCCATCCACTTGTAATGTTTGGGTTGTTGAAGCTTATCTTGGGCTTACAAATACTGCAGGGGTTGGTGTTTTGTGTGGATAATAGTTTCCTTTCCCATCATATAGTGATTCCTCTTCTTAACAACTCTAAGTAGGGAATAGAGTTCCTTATCATATGTAGGGTAGTTCAAAACTCCACCTTGAAACATATTAAAATGATAGCATATTGGCTTACCTCCTTGCATCAAAATTGATCCCATAGCATACCCATTTGCATTTTTCTCCACTTAGAAGGGATACTGCAAGTTAGGAAATGAAATAATTGGTGCTTGACTAATATTTCATTTCATCTCATCTCATCGAAATCTTTTTGCCGATTCTTTCCCCATTGAAAAATCTTATCACTTGTTGTCATGGCGTGGAGTGGTGCAACTACTACTGAAAGGGATGGTATGAACTTCCATTGGTACTATGATTCCAAAAACAATCTCCTAAATTAAGTGACATTAGTAGGAACCAACCATTTTATGATGGCCTCCATCTTTGCGGGATCTATCTTGAGCTCTCCTCCATCGATCACATACCCCAAATAAATCAATGTTTGTTCAGAAAATTAATATCTCTTGAAGTTAACCAAAAAATAGTGCTTTCTCAAATTCTCTAACACTTGCATGATATGTGATATGTTCTCCTCCTAGTTAGAGCTATAAATCAATGTATCATCCAAATACACTATAACAAATGAATATAAATATGGGTTCAATACATCATTAATTAATATCTTAAATGTAGTTTTTGTGTTACATAAACCAAACAGAATGACCAACCATTCATACAAACCTTTCCTTATCTTGAAGGTGTTCTTCCAGGTGTATTTTTATTTAACACGTACTTGGTGGTATCCTGATTTGAGATCCAACTTGGTGAAGTACTTGGCATGATGCAACTAGTATAACAAATCAGTGATCCTAGGTAGAGGGTATCGATTCTTGAGTGTAATCTTGTTCAAATCTTTTTAGTTGATACACATCCACCAAGTCCCATCCTTCTTGTGTACGATGATGATAGGTGACCCACAAGGTGAGGTTCTTGGTCAAATTACTCGTTGCTCTGGTAGCTTCTGCAACTATTTATTCACTTCATTTTCTTATAGAACATACTATCTATACAACCCAACATTTCATAATGGGGAGTTAAGAAACAATTGTATTTTGTTCTCTGATTTCCTCTTATATGGTATCCCCTTAGAATATTGAAACTCTCCTTTGTATGCGTACAATAACTCCTCCAATTGTTGTTTCTATTTTCCAGTACATCCCTCTAGGTATGCCTTTACTCTTACTAATTCATCACTTGGCTAATTCTCTCATAAGAAAACCAAAACATGCTTCTTACTTGAACTAATCAACTTTTTGACTTGGTTGGAACTTACTGGTGAGATATTCAACTTAACTTTATTTGCATTGATGATGAAAGAATTCCCATACTTGATCAAGTTGTACTAGTTTTCTCTCTACATGAATATCACATCATTCGTATAGATGTAGGGGCTTCCAAAAACTTCTCCATGCATGTCAAGGGGTACTACATCTGACTCCATTTCATCAATAAAATTTGCACTTACAAAATATTTGATATCACATTGTTTCGTGACCTTGATATCTACATCCTTTTTTACCCACATAAATGGATATGGGATAGGATGCTTATGAAACTCCAATCAATGTTTGTTGACTAGATTGGATACTATGAGATTGGCCTATGAACCAGAATCAAATGGAGTGTCTACCTTAGTATTCTTGACCTGGATCTTGATATGGAAGAGTTTTTTCATTTCCTTATCTTCCTTGTGATCAAGGATACTCAAATCCACCTCTTTCTAAATTGAAGCATAGGAAATATTCTCTTACACATATTAGATTCTCTCTACTTGATTGCTTAAATATGTGGCTAGATGGTTAGTCTTCTTTGCATCCTTCTTATGGTTCTTAGGGTTCAACTCTAGATATAGTTTCCAACACTTTTGTTTAGTGTGACCATAAATATTTCAATGGTTATAGTGGTTACCCTAATCCTTGCATTGATTTGCACTAGATATCATCTTCTTGTCTTCCCCTTTCCACTTTTTCTTTCCCTCCTTGGAATTTTCTTAGTGCTACTTTTATTTGGCAGCACTTGGTTGTCCTTTCTTTTGGCCTATATTTTTCAGATACCGTATGTGCACACATGCCTCATCAACTTTCTTAGGATTGAAGAGCATCTCTTAATTTCACAAATGACTATGTAGACCCCCCAAATAATTCAGGAGTACATCTGAGTTCTTGGGAGAGAAACGTAGAAAAAATAAATCTTAACAAAACTAAATTCCATTTTTTGCAATCAAATTAATCAAAATCAAGACTTGAAATAATTCTTGGCTCCCACTTTTCCAAAAAATGGTTTATGAGTCCAAAAATTTATTTTTCCTTTACTTCATGAATTTATAGTCTTAATCACAAATTTAAAATTAGTAAAAGTAGAAAAACAAATGTAAATAAATTAGCATGTTTCTATTTTTCTGGTAACATGCTAGTTTTGGCCATTGCATGTTCATGCATCTCGATTGATTTATTCAATGATTTTGGCACAAGGCAGACCCAGGGTTTAGTTCCAAGAGTGCACCAACAAGCCCTAATTACTGGCCCTTTCAGAAACACCTGCGAAGTAGATGAATTCTCACCCGAAGTAGCAATAGGGGTTGCAAGACACAGGTGTCTACAACCAGAGGAAATGCAATTGGAATCAAGGAAATCACACCAGGAGATCAGACTATTCTTTCCTAACATAAACCTACTTCGCACATGGATATATTAGATCTATCATACTAATAATACATCATCAAAGTAATAAATAAAAGAACACAACACCAATCACACACAACAACAGGATATACGTGGTTCACCCTCTCCCTAGGGATACACACACATAACTGTGCTTTATAATATATTAGGTGAAAGCTTATAGTTCTATATGCACTCTTAGCTTGCAAATCTCTCTCCTTCTCTATTTTCTCTATCTCCCTTCCCTGCACACCCAGCTGTAGGTTGATCTTCACACCCAGTTGAAGATCTTACAACACAGACTTCTCTCACCACACAATACTCCTCTCTCAGTAATAACAACAATCACTCATCATCACATAATAGAACTAACAAAGACCCCATCCTAGGTCCTCTCGACCTTTATTTATACATTAAAATAGCTCATTGATAGACTTAGGTCGAAGCCTAGGTGTCAAAACCCTAGATGAAAAAACCCTAGGTCAACTTGACCCACTTTTTTGGGCTTCGCCAGCCTATCTTTCCTTCTTTCCCGCGAGGTGCTCCAAATCATCTATTGGTGGATTTTATCCACTTTCTAAGTTGTCCACGATCTGTCTTCCTTGCTAATCTATATTCCTCGATCTCCTCATCCAACGACTTGATTTCTCTTACTTTACTCCTTTTCTGCTCTTTTGCTCACTTTGACCCAATATCAGTCACTGTTTCTTCCGTGAAGTTCGCATTTCTCCTTTTCTTTCTATAATATTTTCTTACTTCCATAACCAAGGGCCAACAATGATACATCAACCATCTCTTGCTTGGGGATATCTATGTTAGGAATTGGAGTCTATATTATTGCATGTGTGGCATCATAGTCGACCCATTTCTGAAACATTTCCTTGCCTAACTGTTGTCGAGGGAACACATAGATATGCATCAGTACATGTTATAGGAAAATTCCCCTACAGAAAAGTCGATCTTCCTTCAGATTCTACACCCCTAATACTGAGACAAAAATATGCAAATGGACACTAAAATCCCTTTAAATATAGTTAAGCTAATCAAAAGAAAGAGAGGGAAAAGGTATTATGTACCTTGTTTCGAAGCTTGTCCTCACATTATCCAATATAAAATTGATCTCCAAGATCCTTATCATGACACGATACCTGTAATGCAATGGAAAACAAAGAAAAACAAAGACTTCCTACTCTACCAAGATTAGTTTAAACCAAATTCATCCATAATAGACAAGCATATGTAAAGATACATAAATTAGAAGGAAATAGGCCAAGCATATATTAATGAGAACATTAAAAAGACACTTACAATCTACAGATGCAGTTGGAGCAGCCTCTCCAAGTCCTCCTCATCCAACCCTTGCACGATGCTCCCAATATCATATGTTTGATATCCAAAATATTCCTCCCAATATCATAAGTTTGATACCTCTAATCTGTCTCTATATCCTTCTCCATGGAAAGCCCTCATTATATAGGATTTGGAGGCTTAACCACCATGGAGAGGATTACTCATTGGATCCAATAAAATGGGATCCCCAAGATATTTAGGGAGAAAATATCTCTTAATTATTTTAGGGAGGAAATATCTCTCAAGTATTTTAAGGAGGAAATATTTCAACCATCTATGAGATCCTCAACCTCCCCTAAAAAATAGGAAACCAAATGTGAGGTGGATTTTCACACTAAATTAATTTCTTTTTCATGAATATTAATAATAATTCACACACACATATTATTTTTACCTTCATATAATACATTTCTCCTCCACATTGACTAGGGATTGTGACATATGTTATTTCATGGTGTTGAGGCGTATGTGACACTTAGCAATGTTCATATGACACTTTTATGACACTTGCGACACTTAGGGTGAGGTAACTAGGTGTGGAAATTTGATGTGTAACAGTATGCCCCCTAAAGTGTGAGGTCATAAGAGAAACTGATGGACGAAATACTTAACAATTCTTCAATGCAAGGGCATGGAGTTGGAGCACCTGGAAGAAGTTGCAAACAACCATCAAACAATATTAATATATGTTCCATTTATAAGGAAGGAATACCTATGATCGGAATATGAGATGACTCAAAGCACAACCATCGACCAATAAACTATAGATCCATGAAAAATATTGAATAAGGATATGAACACCAAATATACAATGTGGATCCATACCTCCATGACATGAACTTACCATAGCCTCGAAAAATACACAGTGGATCTACGAGATGATAAAACATAGCCATAGACCAATACAATGTGGATCTATGTGACAATGTATATGTTAGCATACTCAAATGATCTCCTTAGAAACCTGGGAAAAGAAGATAAAAAAGTGAATGCTCAACCCAGGGTCTTTGTCCCAATCCTGATATGGTACAAATCTAGCCATGAGAATAGATGTTTTGATGTCGAATATGGTAGAAACCACTTGATTACCATTCATTGAGGTAAACCCTAAACAAGTGCAAGGGAAATCACCAATGATGTCAATGACTCCCAAGGTAACCTAGTACAATCCAACGAATGTGAAAAAATGAGGTAAAGTCGAACATTTGTGGAATCATCCGATCAAAGGTCAATTATGCAAACCTACTATCAGAAGTGAGGAGGCATTCCATTGAGGCATGCAAGTCCCAAGGTACTAACTGGTTTCTAAGTATAATTCCTAGATGATGTGTTGAAGTCGACAGGAAAATACTCGTTGAAGGAGGGCCTTGATGTATCCCCCATCATCGACACGGAACTGACATAGGAAAGTGATGTAAGATGGTGAATCAAATGAGTATGGACTAACACACGAAATGGAAAATGGAAATGGAAATACTATAGATGGATGGTTTGAAGTGAAAATTCCCTTGAACATGATGAGGCACAACAACTAACTTGGTAGCATTGACTTGATGAGTACCAAGAATGTAATGTGATGATAATAAGAGAACTCTTTGATTGGACGAAAAAGTATGGAAACAAATGGAATTGGTATGACTTAGAGAGAAGAATGTTACCCAACTATAAGACAATACACAAACATGTGCCATGTTCAAGGGGAAAAAAAGATGCCATAAAGGATAGATGAGTACCTCTTTTTAATTTAACGAGCTCGAGGAGGGTAACACATGCTCAATATAACTCAATTTCGTAAGTTCCTCTTCCTTTATTTAACAAACTAGAAGAAGTAAGGGTTTGTTCCCATATGGGTCCTTCAATGTGTAGTTTAGCGAGTCTAGAGAAGGAAAACTCGGTGGTTTTTCATGTTTAGAGAGTCTGAAAAGAACTTAAAGGAAAATCCAGGGTTTTATTTTTTCGTAATTTTAGTCTCGCGAGTCTGAAAAAGTGATAAACTGCCACTTGAAATATGCCCTTTCAAACCTTTTAACAAGTGTGAAAGGACGCACGATCACTCGACAATGTTTTCATGTTTATAGAGTCTAAAAAGATCTTAAAGGAGACTTCGGGGAGTTCCTTTTTCATATAACCTTTATGAGTCTGAAAAAGTGATAAAAGTTTACTCGGTCACATTCTCATGTATTTACGAGCACGAGAAAGAACGAATTCTAAAATCGGTATTGGTTTCATTTTTACACAAGCTTGAAACAAAATTAAACTTATGCTTATAAATTCCCAACTTAATTTCCAAAGGTAGGGATACCCATGGATGGTTGGTACTCTACCCCCATATTGAAAAGCTAGTGGCATAACTCCAAAATGGTAATCAAAGGATGGATATGTCATTCCCCAACCACCAACAGGCTGAGAAACATCACAGAGAAAACATCTTTGTGCTCTGATACCGATT
>JASDQU010012717.1:140167-151891 GCA_032191745.1 Picea mariana | reverse complement strand
TCAAAAACATTGGCATTAATAAGTGAAAATATAGAGAACATCTGTCATTAAAACGAATCAACACAAAATCTAGGAAAGACCATCCAACGTTGCTTTTAAATACTTAGTGCCATTTCTCTCTATCATCAAAGAGTTGCGCTTTAGGGTGCCTTCGTTATAATGTTCCTGGTCATGGACATGTAAGACAACTTAGAGATGTGATCGAGGCGCAGATGAAAGAAGAGAGACTGGTTTTATGTGGCGTGACCTTTGAGTAAAAAAAAAATCTGTTATACAAGAGAAACTCAGAGAGGACGAAAAAAAAAGAACAAGTATGTTTTGGTTGGTGTTCTCCCCATGTTTGATGCTTTGGTTGGTTGAAAAGGTTGCCTGAGATTTGTTGGTTGAACTTCTTTGTTTTCTTGTTGGCAATTGTAATGGATTTTGAGGTCACGTGCAAAATAGTTATTCGTTTAAGTAAATAACTTCTTCCAACAACACAGATTTGGCAAGCGTATATCGAATTGTAGAGATTGCACAAGTATTCGTCTACCTCAGAGGTGGGTAACAGAAACTGTATGGGTGGATAAAATGACACATTATCACTACAAAAGTTTCTACTTCATAGTTTGATGACCTGCATGTGGGTCTGGTAGCTGACTTGACAGAAAGCTACGTTCTTTATCAAAGTTTGTTCGGTTTCCTCTGGATATAGTTGCAGACTCCACATATTTGGCGTCACCTCCGAACATTCCAAACCTTTTTGTGGGCTGCCATACCTCCACCGCTATGAGGAAAGATATGTTCTGATGCCATCTGCAACATTTGATACACTTGCCAGACCTGTGTTGGTGCATTTTGCAGCATTTGATGCACTTGCCACACCTCTGTTGCCTGAAGAAGTTATGTACCTCAACAGAGTTGCATTTTGCATCTGGGTTGGACGTTTCTTCCAATTTACTGTAATAAAGAAAAGAAGTTCCACATACAAATACTCAGTCAGGGTTCTCAACCAACCAAACGATCAAATACAGGGAGAATGCCAGTCACTACGTACTTGAATTTTTTTCCCCTGCCTTAGCTGTTGTGACATAAAACGACTCTGTCCACTTTGAAATCGGCTTGAATCACATTTCTAAGTTGTCTTGGATGTCAAGGGTCAGGAACATTGCCAGGAAAGCACCTTAAACCCCAACTTTTCGATGGCAGAGGGAAATTAATACTTGACAAAGAATGGAGTGTTGAATAAGCAACCATTGCAAGCAGGCCATATCTGGAAGAGAGAAGGTATTCAAAAAACTGGGATAGATGCACTTGGCAGCACCAATTAAGTAGAAAACCCAAAATTGATATTCAACTCATTTTTTACAAATAAAGAGTTTGAATGTCATGAAAACTGTGAAGAAGCTTCATCAATGTACATATTTTTTATTGGTCGACGACAGGCGAAATGACAATCGTTGTCGCAAATAGCTTCAACTATATTTTGTATCCCATCTTATTTGAATATATAATAAATTCGGTTTATTTTTTAATAGTATTTTCCAATTTCTGGTATTTGTTTTAATTGTATTTTGTACCTTCTTCCCCGATGTCGTTAAACATGAAGAACACGATTTTGTTTCTACTGCCCAATACTTCAATCTAAATAAAACCTGGTATGTTCTTTATTTACATTTTACATTTAAGAATAATTTTTCATAGGCCATACTTATGTGGCAGCGATCCTGAATTTAAAGAAAGAAATTGGAGGATCGATCCTGCTCCCATTCTCCGGGTTTCATAAATAGAATCAATTAATGAGTTACAACAAGGCGGCTGAACTGTTGACGCAATGTCCCTATGAAGTATGTTGGATATATTGTAGCTTCTTCTATTTGATAATATCCGCGCATATATACTAATATCAATATTATTGGAATAAATACAAAAAAACTTCCTCTTCGACAAAGCTTAGGCAATTATGTTTGGGTTTGCGGTATTAAAAAACTATGTCCATTGTTCCATCATATACATCTTGCAGCGTAAGAACTTCCGTAGTCTGCAATTTATGCTTTAATAACTTAAAGTCACACTAATTTTTTTTTGCATTTAATTTAATTTAGATATTGATGTTTATGGAGAGCCGGCGTTTGTTGATGTCATTTCAACGAATACAAGATGAATAGATGATAAGGAGTTTATCTCGCTGAGACCAGAATGCAAATTCATGTTTCTTGTTGCGCTATGTACATCTTGTAGTCAAAAATTTTGTGGTTTCAACGAAATTTGCAAGCCGAAGAGCATCTTGCAAATTGGGAGATCATTTTCATTTGAAACATAACCAATCCATTAATATATATTAGTATGAATACTATTCAGATAAATATGAAAACTTTCTCCATTGATAGATACTAGTATGAAAAATATTGAAATAGATATCAAAACTTTGTCTTGGCCAATACTTAGACAGTTATCTGGGCACCAGGCCCCTGGTTTGCGGTGCCCAGCACCTATGTCCTCTGTTTCTTCATATACATGTTGTAGCCAAAGAACTTTAGTGATCTGCACTTAATGCTTTTACTAGTGATAACCCAACAGAGGTTCAAAAACATTGCCATTAATAAACGGAAAAAAAAAGAGGCTTTTTCGACTCTCAGATACTTATCTCTTTTCCCCTTTTTCTTTTTCCGTCCATTATGGCCTTTTGGTTTTATACTTAGTCATCTTTCTATAATGGGCGGTTGCAGGGTTTGCGGGTTGACATATCTTCATCTCCATCTGTATCTTCACATGACGAATCCGACCAACCACTATACCTTTCCATACCTAGGCCATTTTATGGCCGCGGTTGCCGGATCAATGCATACGAACTGGCCTTTTCTTCTTCTCGCTCGTTATCACTTTCTAGATATATACTTACTACCCTTTCTATGGTATCCGGTTCCAAAGTTTGTGGGCTGACATGTCTTCATCTCCATCTATATCCTTGCACGACAGATCCAACTGACCGTTGTTCCTTTCCATACTAAGCCAATTTTATGCCCGTCGCTGCAGGGCCGACGCTTGCGAACCCAGCTGCTTATCGTTCCGCTATATACATCTTGCACTTAAAAGATCCGTGATCTACAATTCCACCACGTGTTCCTCGTATACATTAATTTCATTCAAAGTATCTATTGTTGCTTTCCATCCCTAGCAACTTCGCGTCCTTCCTGATATACATCAACAATGCTCTTACTAGTGACAAGTGGACACAGTGGTACGAAAGATACTTCTGTGATCTGCAATTCATGCTTTAACATCTCCATCTATATCCTTGCACGACGGATCCGACCGACTGTTGTTCATTTCCATACTTAGCCAATTTTATGCCCGTCACTGCAGGGTCGGCGCTTGCGAACCTAGATGCTTATCGTTCTGCTATATACATCTTGCACTCAAAACATCCGTGATCTACAATTCCACTGCAGGTTCCTCGTATACATTAAGTTCATTCAAAGTATATGTTGTTGCTTTCCATCCCCAACAACTTCACGTCCTTCCTGATATACATCAACAATGCTCTTAGTAGTGACAAGTGGACACAGTGGTACAAAAGATACTTCCATGATCTGCAATTTATGCCTTACCTGGTCAGAACTCAGTAGGGTTTTGCAAGCATTTGCATTAATAATCAAACACTAGATGTTCTTCTACGAGATACTTAGTTCTTTTTCCCTTCTCTTCTTCCCATGTATTATCTACAATTCCACTACAAACAGCTCTGTCCTTTTTCCCTTATTTTCTTCCCATGTATTATGGGACTATAAAATATGGACATGATATTTTATAGAGCATGTACAAATTCCGCATTCCATACCTACCAACATTTTGGATCGCGGGTTCTCGGGTGGGTGGGCTCAAAATTGGGCCTCCATTGTTCCGTGGCCTACAAATAACTCCCAGATTTCCACGATATACAAATTGACAAGCGAACCTGCGGACTAGCTGACTGAAGATTGCACTTCTATTGTTCCATGTCCTCCAAACAACACTCCCAGTTCCGCGATATATAAATTGACACAGGGAATGCAGAACTGGTGGGGTGGAGATTGCCATTGTTTACGGATGCTAATCCCTATGAAGTATCTAACAGTATCTAAAAAATTATTCTGAATACTAAATTAGCTCTTAGTAGTGACAAGTAGACACAGAGGTACGAAATAGTTGGGATTGTACTCTCTGCAATATACCAATTGACTATCGGACATCGTCCACTCTTTTGTGTTACAGATTATGCATTCAAATGTTCAGAGCGATACAATTAGAAGGTCCGGGCCTCACCTCCTCTGCAGACACCTTCTCAGCTTGTTTTGGATCCTCCTATTGCCGGGTTCACGAAATATGCAGCTCCAACGTTGGCGGGTTGACATATTTTTATCTCCATCTATATAATCAGACGACGAATCCGACCGACCACTATTGCTTTCGATACTTGGCCAATTTTATGTCCACGGTTGCCAAGTTGGGACCAATTTCCTCTCCATCTATATCCTCTCATGTGAATTGGACCGCCAACTGTTGCTTTTCATACTTAGTGAATTTTATGCTCGCGGTTGTCGAGTTGGCGCAATTGAACTCTGTTTCTTTTTGTTCCGTTATATACATCTTCCACTCTAAATTTCCGTGATCTACAATTCCACCGCTAACTACTCGATCATTTTTCCCTTTTTTTCTTCACGTGTATTATGGGACTATAAAGTATGGACATGATATCTTATAGAGCATGTACAAATTTCGCATTCCATACCTAGCGACATTTTTTATAGCGGGTTCTCGCACGGGCGGGCTCAAAATTGGGCCTCCATTGTTGCGTGTGTTACAAATAGCACCCACAAGTCCGTGATATACAAATTGACAAGTGGACCTGCACACTGGTTGACTCAACATTGCACTTCTATTGTTCTGTGTCCTCAAATATCGCTTCCAGTTCTGCGATATACAAATTCACACACAAAATGTAGGGTTGGCGGGGTGGAGATTGCCATTGTTTATGGATGCTAATCCCTATGAAGTATTTAACATAATCTAAAAAAATATTTTCAATACTAAATTAGCTCTTAGTAGTGACAATTGGACATAGAGGTACGAAACAGGTGGCATCGTACCATGCGCAATATACAAATTGACTATTGGGTTCCGACATCGTTCGCTCTTCCGTGTTACAAATTATGCATTCAAATGTTCAGAACGATACAAGTTGAACGCCGGGGACTTGCGTCTTCTTCAGACACATTCTCAGTCTGTTTTGGATCCTCCTATTACTAGGTTCACTAACTGTGCAACTCTTGGATGTTGTTTCAGGTTGGCATCAACCTTTGTTGTACCATGGTTCACAAATGTTTCAAAGTATCTGTCGTTGCCTCAGTTGGCATCCGGCCCTCCGCAATATACAAATTGACTACCGGGTTCACATCTTGTACTCAAAATTTCCGTGATCTACAATTCCACCGCCGACTCCTTTGTCCTTTTCCCCTTTTCTTCTTCCCTTGTATTATGGCTCTCTGGTTATATACTTGGTCGCCTTTCTATGATCGCAGGTTACAACATTGGCGGGCTGACTTCTTTATGTCCATCTTTATAATCAAACCAAGAATCCGACTGATCGCTATTGATTTCCATACTTAGCCAATTTTATGGTTGCGGTTGCTGCGTTGGCAATCTACAATTCTATCGCGGGCTCCTCAAACTCGCAAGCTTCACTGTACCATGGTTCATAAACGTGATTCCTAATATACATTGGTTATGCTCTTACTAATGACTCTTACAAGTGACGACTACACACATCAATACGAAACAGTTTGCATCCAGCCCTTCGCAATACAAAAATTGACTACCGGGTTCCTACATCGTCCCCTCTTCCGTGTTACAAATTGTGCATTCAAATGTTCTAAACGATACAATTTGACCATCGTGACCTCACATGTTCTGGGCAGACCTTCTGACCCTATTTTGGATCCTCATGTTCACGGGTTCACAAAATCTCCAATTCTTAGTCAGTGTTTCGAGTTGGCGCATTCAAACTCTGCTGCTTCTTGTTCAGTGATATACATATTGCACTCAAAATTTCCGTGATTTACAATTCCACCGTGGAGTCGTTGGTCATTTTCCCCTTTTCTTCTTCCCTTGTATTAGCGCTTTGTGGTTATATACTTAGTTTCCTTACTATAAACATGGGTTCTAGCCTCGGTGGGTTGAGAGATATTTATCTCCATCTATATAATCACATGACGAATCCGATCGACCACTATTGCTCTCCATACTTGGCCAATTTTATGGCCACGGTTGGCGGGTTCGTGGTTTCAAACTCTGCTTCTTGTTGCGTCATATACATCTTGTACTCAAAACTTTCGTGATCTACAATTCCAGCGTGGGCTCGTCGAACTCACAAGCTTCACTCTACCACTACTCACAAATGTTTCAAAGTATCTCTCGCAGCCTTCCATCCCCACTAGCTTCCTGTTCTTCCGGCTGTCCTATCATACCCTCTTCACTGTTACATGTATTGCACTCAAACGAGACATACAATTTGACCCTCGTGCCCTCACCTTCAACGATTGTACCTTGCAACCCTATTTTGTAGTGGTTTTTTTCCCCTGCCCGCGACCTCCGTACTTTCTTACTATGCAATTAGAAACCTTTCATGCTAACAGTTGATCATGTAGGAACCGTCAACATTGTCATTAATGGGAGAAAAGCTCAAGGAGATATCCCATTATTACGCACTAAACCAAGATTTGAAGACAGTTATTTTGTCCCTTCCAATTGAACATCTTGAACACGCGTCCTCGTGTTGGGCCACTCAAGAAATCTATAATGCTTAATTGCTCATTACAATATCCACCATGTTCGCATTTCTATGTATGCAATTAGTAGTGTTTAATGTTAACAATGCATCATGCAACAACCGTCCAAATTGTCGTTAATTAACGAAAGTCTCGAGGACATCTCCCATTCACACGCTTTCGACTAAAATTTGCGCAGGGTTATATTATCCTTTCCAACTTTTGTTTTCATTCATCATCTGGAACAAATAAACATTCTTGTAGACTTATGTTAGCAGTTCGACAACAGTTTTGTGGAGATACAGTAAATATGTTCACACAAGAGGACCATAAGTTCCAGTGGTCCAGGGCATACTTTTACTATTCATCTCGTTCTGCCCAGAACGAAGTGATTTGGATCTCTGGAATTGCTCGTGCATGCAACGTCCCTGAGGTTTTTGACTGTAAGGAGGTGGTCTCTTGGTGCGCTGAAAAATATATTCCAGGCCAAAGAATTATTCCACTGTGCGACCATTCTCCTGTTTCTTTGTCACCTCAGGTCTTTCGCGAGATGTTAAAATTGTCGAAACCAACATTGACGTTCAGAGGACAAGACTGCAAGCAGTTTCTAGAAAAACATCATAACGGGTTGGACATCTTAGCCAACTTCCTCGAAGACCCGACAACAGTTTCTGAAGATATCACAAGGCTGCAGGTAAGTTCCTTTAGAAATCCATTCCTGGGAATTGCTTGGTTGTTTACAAGAATAAGGGGACATGCATCCACAACAAGCATTTCCCATATAATTATTTATATTTTGTATTTGACAGTCAAGGAACAATACATTTTCGATTGGGGGAAGCTAATTTCCATTGAGCTCTGTTCTCAGTTGTCACGATTCAAAGAATAGAATAAATTTTATATGCCATCCTACTTGATTTTCGCAATTGTGTATTGCTGCCCGTTTCCAAAACTTTTTCTTTCCAATAAAATAAATTGTGGATTCGACCCAGTAACATTCTAGCACGAGGCCTCCCATTGTTTTTATGAATTTTTTAATGGCTTTGTCTCAGTTTTCAAAGATTTACTGTTAGGCAAGGATGCTCCGCGGATGTCTGGCTAGGTAAGCAATTTTTTGAACAAGAAGGGCACACTTGAGCAAGAGAAAAATCACAGTGTCCTCATGGTCTTTGGCTCTAAGGAAAATCCTACCTTCCTTCCATGCCACATCACAGACAAGATGTTTGTTGCAGAAATAACAAAGAAATACAACCACTGGTTGCATTTTTTCCATGACAAGAAAAAAAAACAGTTCATTCCTCTGCCCTGGAAAGTCAGAGACTTCGTGTGTAGAAACATCAACAAGATTGACGAGTTTGTTGCCCATTTCAAGAAATTGAACCTAACGTACGTTGAAAGGCTAAAAGGGTTCAACCCTAATGACATTTTTCAAGAACATTTACTGGGTGTTGGCTTTAACACTTCTTTTATCCGTAGACACCTAACCCAAGACATGGATAGTGTCAACAACAATCCTGCTTCTATTGATTGCGACGCAGAGACATTGCAAAGCGCGATTGAATTGTACAGACAACATGGAAAAGTATCCAGTGAGAAGAGTACCCAGTCCCCCGCCAACACTCCCAAGAGCACGACATCACGAAGCATCGCTTTGACGGGCCACCCCAGTAAGAAAGCAACCCATAAATCTTCAAACGAAGAAGGAGATAAGAACCCTCCTCACATAAATATTGATAGTTCTCACAAAATTCTAGTAGCGGAGAAGAGAAAAAACAATGCAGGGCAGGCAGATGAACCCGAAATTGAAAGTGGAAAATTGCAACTTGAAAATGAAGCTGAGCACATGCAGAAAATTGGGTCGTCTGTGGTGGAAATATCTGAGATCGATTTTTTTGACATAGATGAATCGTTTGTAATCCAGAGCGTTATTTTTGACAGCCAATCTAAAAGTATGGTCATTGAAAAGAGAGATGTAACAAACAAGAAAGACAAATCTCGCACAGAGATTGACTTTAGCGAAATGTCGTCGTCCCAAATCTGCTCATTTCACCAGGTAACCAGTGACATTCTTCGTGATTCCATTGGAAGAATGGAGACGGATCATGCCAATCTGAAACACTGCCTCAACGAATTTGAGCAGGCTTTCATTGCAACACCAGAATTTGTGAGTCCTTTGGCAAAAATCGTGCCTTCTACCACTGCAGTGGAGATGAAAGTATCCTCTACCCTCCTTGCATTCTCTAGAGCCCTTGTAGAGAATAACATCAACAAAATAATGCAGCTAGTTACTGAAGCCTGAGAAACATCGCAATATTTAGTTTCCTTCGGAAAGAAGGCCAATGATTTGCTAGAACATTTGGAGGCGAATTTAAAAAATGAACAACTTTTCTGTGATAAGGTACTGGACCCTTTTGCCAACTATGTCGTCAACACATCGAAACTGAAAAGAAGATAGGAGAAACTGTCCTCCCCAAAGCGCACCAAAAAAGTAAAAGCATGCTGGCAAAAAAAAGTTCACAACCCACAGCTCATTGTCAAATCATGTAAATAAGTCATATTAGAAAAGGAAGATTTATTCACAAGCCTGCTCCAGATGGACTTAGCCGGAACTACCAACGAGGTTCAAGATCCTAACTTAATTCTCAAATCCTTGTCAGTCACCAAAGAAGCCTTCCAGGAACAAGTTGAGGGGTTGTTTTTCGAAAAGTTTTACAGCATACTTGAACATCGTCTAGATGAGCACGAGCACTGGGTATTGGACTATGCCTCACACAATGAATAAATTGAATAGAGTCTGCATAATATTTCAATGGATCTAAGGAAATTAGAAAACGAGCTTTACGACATACAAATCTGGGATGAAATCAACACAACCCCCATGAAAAGCTACATCGAAGAATGGTTCCAACATAGAATGGACAACCTCGTCCAGGAAGGGCAACAACCGGTCAACAAGACTCCACTGCCCATCGACGACAACAACAAAAACACATCGGCTTCGTAATAAGTCTATACTGCCATCTTGTTTTGTTTATCAATCCAGTTTAAGTCTATGCTGTCATCTTCTTTTCTTTATCAATCCACTTATGTTCTCTTTAAATAGAAAACTGTAACCAAATACTCATAACTTCCAATTTTTTCTTTCCAGGTCTTTCTCTCTACCGTCGCACACTTCTTCTTTCAACGTTCCTAATTCTTGTACTTATTTCTTTTTATGGTCCGCGGGAGCCCCAATCCCAATCTATATGACAAACACATTTAAATTTTCAGAAACATGTAACAGACATTATTATTTTTTGATAAATTCCAAAGAAAACTGATTTGAAAATGCCCTTATTATATACTAAATTTTGGCTTTCCAGGAACCTTCTTGTTAGTTTCAAAGAAAACTAATTCGGATATGCTACATTTCTTGTTTCCTATTGTATGCTAATTTTTTGGTCTTCAACGACGTTGATGCTTTAAATGTTGATGTAATTTCCAAAGATATGTAACAGACATTACTTATTTTATAATAAGTTTGTATAGTTCGCAAGCCCGCTTATCAATGTATATCACAGAACTTTCGATGCTATTTGTAGGGCACGGAACAACAGAGGTCCATTTTTGAAACTGCCAGCCCGAGAACCCACGGTCCAAAAACTGGCTAAGTATGGAATGAGCACTCCGTGCATGCTATATAAAATGTGTGCAGAGAAAACTAATTCGACAATGCCATATATTTTTTGTAAAAAAAAAAGCCTTAGTTTTAAAGCAAACTAATTCGGTGTAACAGACGTTATTACTATTCTATTATATAACAGACATTATTAATTTCTGGTAAATTTCTATAGTCCGCAACTTCGCCTGTCATTTTGTATATCGCTGAACTGTCGGTGCTATTTGTAGGACATGAAACATTAGAGGCCCAATGTTGAACCCGCCAACCCGAGAACCCGCGATCCAAAAACTGGCTATGTATGCAATGAGGGCTCCGTGCATGCTCTATAAAATCTCATCCCCATACTTTATAAAAGTACAAATTTCGTATCTGTAAAACTAAATATGTACTTTATGCAAGTACATATAACGTATGTATAATTTATTTATTTCTGATGAATTTCTATAGTTCGCAACTCCACTCCTCGATTTCTGTATCGCAGAACTGTTGGTGCTATTTGTAGGGCAGAGAACATCAGAGGCCCAATTTTCAGCCCGCTAGCCCGACAACCCGTGATCCATTATAAAAGTACATATTTCGTATGTATAAAACTAAATATCTACTTTATAAATTGCATTTTTGGTATGTATAGTTTATGCTATCCAGAAACCTATAATTTCATAAATTTCAATTTCTTTTCTGTCCAGACATCCTTGTTTTAAAGATAAATACTTCCGTAATGCTAAATTTTTCGTGTCCAACAACTTTTCAAATGTTGATATTTTTGATATTTTTCAACAAAAACTAATTTGAGAATACTATGTTCTGCATGCAAACCACATGTATTTCAACTTTCTAACCACATGTGTGTACTAGATAGCATTTACTCCCATCCCAACCAAAAAGGGACTACGCTGCCATGCAACACTTGTTAAAATGAACTAGTGGCTCGAATTTATTTTTATAAGTGGTAAATATCGGTCATGAATGTCGTCGTAAGTACGATTATTATATGGATTATTATATCGGTTAAAAACAATTTATTAAAAAATATTATGAAAATAACATTGTGAATGAAAATATACAAACCGAAATCCATAAACCCTACGCCCGAAATTCTCAGACCTCCAATTGCCTGTTTCCTGTATCATCTCTGGTAGAAGAACTGAATTTATTGAATCTCTAGCAGTTGTGGGAGTATTTCTTTAATGGCGTTCCGTTACGGAGGAACATTGTCGAGGTCCATGAGATCAGCATTTCATTCAAACTCAAGCCCAAACCCAATCAGAGCTTCGGGGG
>JASDQU010012717.1:81530-118166 GCA_032191745.1 Picea mariana | reverse complement strand
GTGTATTGATGTTATGCTCTTGAATGTTTTCTTCCTGTCATACGTTTTCTTTTATGTGCTGTGTATGTGATTTCATGTGTGAATAGAAGTTTGAGAGAGTGAGTGAACGAGTTTCAATTGTTTCTCTAATTGAGCCAGAGGATTCCTGCAAGGAGTGCAGTCGAATTGTCCACAAGGAGTGCGTTGACAGAAGGGTTCAATTAGAGATAACTTTTGTTGCCATTCATCTCAGAAGTGCAGTAGCACAGTGCCATGCAGGGAGCGCGCAGGCCAGGCTAAGTCTCAGAGTTGCGATTATGAGCAGAGTATCGGAAGACTGCTGCTGCAGGCGTGTGCAGAGTCGAGTGCCTTCAACACTCAAGCGCTGTTGAAGATTTGCCGCAAGGAGTGCGTGCAAGGTTTATTTCTGAAGACTGAAGTTGTGGAAAAGCTCAGGAGGAATAGGCCTTTGAATTCACTGAAGGGTAAGTGCAGGGAAGCTGCTGTGGAAAGTTTGATAGAAGCGTCACAGGTTGGCAAGCAAGTGAACGAGTCTCATGGGGAGACACTTCTTCATTTCCCAGAATCATCAAAGGGAGAACGGATGGAAGAAATCTTTGGAGGAGATTTCACGAAGTTTCGTGGGCCGTTGGATCTCACGGAGGTGTGAGGAGGTTACAGTGTAAGTGTGGAAGAGGTTCGAAGCTCAGGAGGGGTAGAGATATCGATCCCGAGTCATAGGGACCGTCAGATCTACACATGACATCGCATATCGGGGATTCGCAAGCCGAAGCTCTAAGTTGTTGCAACAAGACTTGCGATATCGCGACCCGCGATATCCCGACAAGCCCATAACCGTCCATCAGTAAGGACGCGTGTCAGGAGATCTTGAGGAGTCGGAGTTCGGAGAATCAGAGTTTTCGAAGGCAAGAAACTCTTGCAAGTTGGAATCACGATCCGCGATATCCCGACGGGAGAGTCGTGTGGGTCACAGCAGGAGATAGTGGAGGACAGTTGGCATAGTATCAGGGATCAGGAAAAGGTAAGTCCCAAATGCTTTGGCATTAGGATTCGCGATCCCGTGAATCCCGAAATCCCAATAGAAGTGACGGGAGGTGGAAAAGTAAATCCACACGTGTGCATCGGAGATTCGCCACGTCGGTTATCAGGAGTCGACAAATCATAGTGCTCGATATCCCGAGTTGCGAAATCACGATAGAGCAAAAGTCCCGATAGGTACGGGAAGAAGTCAACATTGACTGGCCATCGGGTCTAGGAGATTTGAGAGCCCATAGATAGACAGTGAACTTGCGAAGMTGTGAGTTCCGATTTCCCGATTACTAAGGGAGATCACTTGGAAGAGTTGCTGTGGGTAAGGAAAATTCCCGATAGGGAATTAGAGGAACCTTTGAGTTCTTCGGGCCTTGAGTGGAGGAAGATCCTGTTGAAGCRGATGTGCCAGTGAGGGCGCGACTGCACCACCACCTTTATTATATTTCTGGGTCTCAATAATAACTACTGGGGCCGACTTCTTATTCTTCCTATTACAATTGTCTGTTGACCAATCCGCAAAAGGGGATTTGGTCCTAATACAATTATCAACATGATTAATCCACAATGGGGATTAATCTTATAAATAATATATCAATAATAATAAGAATACTCTTTGCAGTTACATTATTTCAACAGTTATGTGGTTGTGAATGTATGATGTTCCTAGTGAATGAATAAATAACTGAATGAGTTCAATTGTTTCTCTTCTATAAGATATGAAAGGAATGTATGCAAAGCGCAAGGAGTGCGTGTAAAGAAGTCTTTTCGATTTAAATCTCAAAAGAGACAGTGGGGAATTTTCGCATGCAGAGTGTGCATATCGAGCGCAAGGAGTGCGTGTAGAAACAAACTTGTATTAAAGTTTGAAAGTTCTGGAGGTTGAGCGCAGAGTATGCCAGGAGGGCATAAAAAATTCTTTTGAAAAATACACAGAGTGCAAGTGTGCGCTAGGGACGAGATTTAAGTTTCGTTTACCAGAATCTCAGGAGGAGTAGTGATTTTAAGTTTTGATAGGAAACACTTAGAAAATTTTCTAAGTTTTTAAGATTTGAAGCATTCAAAGGTGAAGCACAAAAGATTGAAGTTCGAAGGAAGGAACAAGTACGGAGGATTGAGCAGAAGAAATCCTTCAGACAAGAAGTTTGAAGGTTGGATAAGATTCATTCAGGAGGAGCCAAAATATTTCAAGTCGTTAGATCTCAGAGAAGTAGTGAACTGACTAGCCGCGAGGATTTATCGGAATTTCGCAAAACCAAAGGATTTGAAAGAAGTAGAGTGAAATTCACGAAACCCTGAAACACGAAATCACAAAATCATCGGGACCGTCCATTTGAAGGGGACACGTGGCAAGAGATCAACATTTAGCTGACTTGTAGAGTGGAAAGGTCAAAAGGCAGAGTTGTGAGAATTCACAAAATGCGAATTGATCACAGTCGTTGGCTGGAGAGCTAGTGTGGACCGTTGATCTGATCTGAAGATTTCATAATTTTGGGTATCGAAGGATCGGGAGAACAGAGGTGAATCGCATCAAGAGTTCCTGATATGAGAAATCCCGACGCACTCAGAAGAATTGGCCCCAAGTCATAGAGAAGGGTCATATGGATGAAAGATAAGGGAGGAGATGGCGTGCACTAGGCCCTTGTCGGAATTTTGGGACTCAGGAGTTTGAAATATAGAGAGTCGGTTGACTCATATAGCCGATACACAAAATCACGACGCACCCTTTCAGATAAGCGTTCACAAGGTGTGGTCACGTGGAGAAGGCTTGCGCTTAACACTTGTGCACGCGAGTGGATTTTTGCAAAGACATGTGGATTGTTTCTTAGAGGTTCCAACAAGGAATCGAAGATGGGTTTAGTTCAGTCTTGAGAAGATCCTAATACTAGGAGGTCGCACAACCCTTGGAGAGGAGGGGGGTCTGCACCAACGGACATAATTATCCTTTTGAAGTGTTGTTAGGTCTTGGGTCAAGTTGTATTGCTAGAAATCTAGTTGATATAATGTGTTTCACATCCTAAACCATACATAACACTTTACATTTTTCTCGTTTACTTCCATCTCATTCATAAAAATCCATTCCCACTCATGTTTAACTTTTCATATGCCATCCAATAAGGTATAGAAAATAAAATGAAGACTCCATTATATATAAGCCTAATTAAACGAATCCCAAAAGGATACAAGTGAAGCGCATGAAAAAATTAAAGTAAAAAAATAATAATGTTAGAGCTATACCACCTCATTAAAAGGCCCTTACCGCTAAGTCCTATGCTTAATAATGCATATATAAATAAATGAATAGAAAATGAAGGAAAATTTTAAAGGGGTTGTAAAATAAAGTGTCAAGGTGGTAACTCTAAGCTAAACACTCCCTCAAAAAGGTTTACACATGGAATTAATGAAGATTCCTAGCTCTTGAAAGCTAGTTGGACAAGACAAAATACCTTAAACATCATCATACATGACTTTGACGGTCAATACATGAAATTTTCCCTTCTCCTTTTGCACATTATCCATCATCTCACCTACATTTAACTTAGTGATCTAGGAAATACTCCTTGTCTTATGATTTCTCACATGTAAAAGGGTTAAGATTTTCCTCCTATGGTAAAATTTAGACAAATTCTAAAATTAACTTATGTTATAATGTTATTAGAAGAGATCAATTGGTGTGCATCACCTAATGAATTGTAAGGGGGTTAGACCTACCACTATAAGTAGGCACTCTACATTAGGATTTGTGCATTTTCATCGGGGGTAACATCTACGCCTTGGGATCCATGTACCATGCCTCAAGATGTGTGTCACTACATTGAGATCTACGACAATGCATTGGATGATGATATGGACTCCACATCATCAGCGCCACATGGACCATTCCTAGAGGGTGCAATTTCTTTCATGGACATGTAATCTCACATGTGTGGCTTACTTAGCCTTATTGACCACATGTGTGGGTTTGTTGGGGTCAACTATGAGGTTGTTACACACTTGGACTAGTTGATTACAAGTTGTTATAGCTAGTTATGAGGTGTTTGAGGTGGTTATTTCTCTATCGGACCATTCACATGATGGAGCACCTCCTTCTTGGTGCCACACGTGCCATTATTTGCTATCTTCTAATGGGTCACACTTCTCCTTGTTGACCAGTCTTCTATACTATATTTTTTATCCCTTCCTTCATGGAGTTGGTTAGAAGAGCACACCCTTTCTCGAGCCCTTAGTTGATTGGATGTATGATTTTGATGAGTTTGATGGAGCATTTAGGAGGGCACACCACCTATTTCCTTATTTTATTTGCTTGGAGTGGTATCGGGCCATGATATTGAGGGTGCCTCATGTATTTTCACTTGCAGTAGAGCACCTTATATTTGCTCATTGTTTTGTATCCAACACATAGTATTTACACATGGTTTAGAGAGGTACCTTGTATTTATAAAGAGGGGTCCTTCTAATTTGTAAATAGTTGGAGAATAGAAGAAAAACATTTATCTCACTTACACTTGTATTGTTGTCTATCTATGTTATTTTTTTTAGGGTTTTACTTGTTGAAGGCTATTGAGAGTGTTTGTATGAAATGGGTTATAGTGGATGAAGGAGCTAGCAAGGAGCCACAAGAAGAACATCTTGTTACAACTAGAGGAGCTTGTGAGGTAATGTTATTTCCCTACATTCTTTAGTCATTTATCTCTATATCTACAGTATTGAGTCTAGCAAGTCTTAGTTTGATTTCTGGTTCTTACTTTAGGATATAATGGTGGCTACTCTTTGCTACCTGGAAAAGCTGGTAAAACACTTTTCTCCCCACTAATATCTTGAAGCAACCAAGTATTTATTGGAGAATTTAATGGGTACACCTAACGGTTTCTTGGAATCCCAAGGCACAATACAAGGATCAAGCCTCAAGAAAAGCCAAGTGTGACCCCACAACCCAAGTGGAAGTTAGGCACTAGTCTCTTTTATTTTCTTCTCACTCACTTTTAATTTTAATTTCATTTTACTTTGTTTTTAAAGCAATCTAGGTTTTTATCAAGTTAACTTCATTGATTAAGGTTGCAATTTCTTCAAATATATAGGATAAATTTTTAGATCTAATATAGACTTGATTATTTCTCTGCAAATCGTTCCATTCATCAATAGATTTTATGTTGATTTGCTAATGCCCTATTTTGGTTACTAATTGATTCATCAATTGGAGGATTTGATTTAGATCTAGCATTTCATTTCAAATAAGTCGCATATAACTAGTCACTTAAATTCTAATGAACCTAATCAACGCATTACATTAGCCAATAATTTGATATTTTGCACAAGCTATTGATGGAACTTATCTTCTAAAAGGTGGATTTTATTTTCAGCATTAATATTTGCCATATCAAGTTGATTCACTGGTTATTGTCTCATGGATGGATATATTTAGTAAATTATGAATTTAAAAGGGCTTAAAGAAGGTGAATTATACAATCAAGTAATTCTTTAAAGTGTTGGTAACTGTTGTTTAGGGGTTTGATATTGGTTTAGCCACACATTGACTTGCTTCTTGAAAGATATCGCAATAGATTAATTGTATTCACCAACTTACTTTTACATTGCATATTCTCTCTATTATATAACTACAAGGATTTGTAACATTGTGATAAAGAAATGGAATGATTTCCCCTAAATTAACATACACACAACAAGCTTCTATTGGTGTATTTATTGGACAACAATAAACCTGCAATTTGATCTAATCTAACACCCCCCCTTAATGACTAAACCAAATACAATTCCAAGTTTATCTCTAAAGTTGATAAATTTTACATTACTAAGTGGTTTTGTCATAAAGACAAAAGTCTTCATTATCAACCAACTGTCTGATGTAATGGTGATAAACTTCAATATGCTTAGTTCTGACATGATAGACTGGATTCTTCACCATCTTAAGAACACTTTGATTGTTGCAGAAAAGTGAGGTCTGAGTTGTTTGGTCAAGTTGAAGATAAAGCAATATCCTTTGTGACCATATTGCCTCGCAAGCTATACTGACAGATGCCTTGTATTCTGCTTCAGTGGAGGATAAGGCAATTGTAGGTTGTATCTTACTTTGCCATGAAATTATCTGTGAACCAAGAGTGAACACATAACCTGTTGTTGATTTTCTTGTATCAACTGATCCAACCCAACTAGAAACAATATATCTCGATAAGTCAATAGATCTCTGATATCAAATGACAAAATCAAGGGTCCCTTTGACATACTGAAGAACTCATTTTGYAGCTTGCCAATGTAGTTGTTGAGGTTTAGAAATCAATCTAGAAAGACAACTTACTGCAAAAAATATATCCGATCATGTAGTAGTAATATAAATCAAACTACCTACCAATTGTCGATACATAGACTCATTGATCGATAATGAGTTAGTGTAAGTTGAGAGTTTTATCCCAACTTCATAGGTGTAGATGTAGGATTACATTCAATTATTTTGAATTTTTCTAAGAGAGCTTTTGCATACTTGACTTGTGATACAAATATAGTATGATTAGATTGCCAAAATTCTACACCTAAACAATAATGAAGCAAGCCTAAATTAGTCATTTCAAAAAAGAAAAAAATATCATATTTCCCTTGTTGAATCATGTTGACACTGCTTCTAGTGATGGAAACATCATCAACATAGACAATTAGGATCACCATGTCATCACCATTGTTTTTGACATAGAGAGTGGGTTCATAATAGATTTTTTCGAATCCAGAATGTCTAATATACTGATCAATTTTAAAATACTAAGCTCGAGGAGCCTACTTGAGCCCATACAAGGATTTTACCAACCGGAAAACTAGATGTTTCTTTTCAGAAACCTAAAACACACGTGGCCGCACCATGTAAACCTCCTCATCCAAGTCTCCATTCAAGAAATCACTTTTAATGTCCATGTGATATACCTTCCAACCAAAATGAGCAACAATGGAGATAATTAGCTGAAATGTTACCATGTTTGCGATTGGAGAAAATGTTTTTTCATAATCTACACCTTCCTCCTGTGCRTATCCTTTGGAAACAAGACAAGATTTGTATTTATCCAAAGAACCATTTGACTTATATTTTACTTTATAAATCCATTTAAAACCAATTAATTTCTCCCTTGGAGGCAATGTTGATAAMAACCAAGTCTTGTTTCTCATCAATGCATCATATTCCACCTTCATGGAAACTTCCCACTCAAGTTTTCTTTTGTATTMTTCAAATGCTCTAGGTTCAAATTCCTACAAAACAATAGAAGTTAGAGAAAAATTTATCTGCTCACCACCTTGCACAATCTATTGCCTTGATCGCATAGACCGACCTTCCACTGCCTTTGGAAATTCATCTTCCTACACATCATACATTGTGTTATAGTACCACTTTAGTCTCTTATGTTGTCCTTCCTGATCTTGCTATGAAGAATCCTACTCTTCTTCACTAGATCTCCCCCTGGAACTGGATTCCTTTGATGTTTCCGACTCTGAGCCCTGTTTGATTTCAACACCAAAACTTGTTCCTGAATCAACAATAGTTTCCCATACACTTATCCATATATTTTCCATTATCATAGAAGAATGGTATTTTCTCATCTACAATGACATCTCTATTAATCACAATTTTGTTTGTAGAGACATCTAGTAGTTGGAATGCTTTAGACTGCCCGTTATAGACAACAAACATATGCACCTTTTTTTTTGCATCTAAGTTACTTCTCTTTTACTTAGGAATATGTGCAAAAGCAATACAACCAAAATATGGAAATCACTTACAAAAGGTTTTCTTCTTGATCATGATTCCTTAGGAGTGATTTCCCACAAAGCTTTACAAGGACTTTTGTTAAGGATGTAAACCACAATATTCACTGCTTCTGCACAATATGGATATGGCAGATTTTGGCTATGCACCATGCATCTTGCCATTTCCATAACTATCCCATTCCTCCTTTCCACCACTCCATTTTGATGTGGAGTGTATGGAGTAGTATATTGCTCGTGTATACCTTCCCTTGTGCAGAATTCCTTGAACCAGGTTGAAACAAACTCACCTCCATTATCAGATCTCAGAACTTTGACATGTTTACCTGTTTGTTTCTCTACCAAATATTTCCATGCTACAAACTTTGAAAAACAATCCGACTTCTTATTCAAAAAATAAACCCATATCTTTTTGTAAAAAGTCATCAACCAATAGAAAGAAATACTTAGCTCCAGACACTATAGGTGTCTTCATTGGACCATGCCGATTAGCATGTACTAGGTCCAAATTCCTTTGGCTCACCATGCTTTATCAATATCAAACGAATGTTGCTGTTGTTTCCATCTAACAACTTGTACATACATTTTGACATTCTCGAATGGAAGGAAGACCATCCACCATATTAGTCTTACTGAGTATAGATAAATATTGATAGCTTAGGTGTCCAAGCCTTTCATGCCATATTACATTGGTATTATCTACTACAACTAGTGCATGTGCCTTCATTGTATTTAAATCGACAAGTTTATACAATCCTTTTTCACCATTACCAACAACAATCACCTTGTTGTCATGAAGAGTATAAACCATACATTTGTTTCCTTGAAAGTTTACACAAAGAGTAGGATTCTTAGTTATCTCACTAATAGATAGCAGATTTTTGTTCATGTTAGGAACATATTGAACATTCTTGAAAATATAACTTACAGGTATGTTCAATATGACACAAATAACCCCACATCCTCTAATACAGCAAGTCCAATCATCACCCAAGGAAACATATTCACTACGGCTCTTATCTTCAATGAAATTTACTTACCAGTCTCTGTGACATGTGTAGTGGCGAGATGCACTTGAGTCGAAATACCAGGTTGTAGATTTGGTTGATCGATTCTATGATGCCACAAATGAAAAATCACATGTTGCTTCTTCTTCACCTCCTTTAGAAACATTTGCATGCCTTGATTTCATTTGACCACTTTCCAGATCATGTTTTCTTTTCTGACAATCTCTTGAAGTGTCCAAGCTTATTAGAGTAATAAAATATAAATTTTTKCCTCCTTGATGTGCTGCTAGCCTCTCTCACCCCACTATTGCTTTGTTTGTCTTTTCCTTTGAACCACATGCTAAAGAAATTCTCTATATTGGATGAAGTTGATGCTTGTGTCTGATCTAGCCTCCTTTCCTTTTGAAGAAGAAGTGTTGATAACCGATAGCAAGAAATACTTAGCTCCAGACACTGTAGGTGTCTTCATTGGACCATGCTCTGATACCATAAAAGATAAAACAATATATCAATTGTATTCACCAGCTTACCTTTACATTACATATTCTCTCTATTATATAGCTACAGTGATTTGTAACAACATGATAAATAAATGGAACGATTTCTGTTGGTTTAAAGGCTTAAAATTGGTAACATCTAAGTAGAGCAAAGGGGTCTCCAACGACCTCTGCTTGAAACCTATTCAATTCACCTTCAACTTTGATTTTTGTGGTTGATCTAGCACACTTATTCCGTTGTTCTAAAATACAATAACAAAGGGTTAAATCTAGAGTTAAATCTGGAATCCTTGTGGTTGATATTGTTTCACATTGAACATGCTTGCACATTGCTAATAAGACTTGGTAATCATTGTGCTTATTTTGGTATATCCACTTAATCTGTTTATGGGCTATAACAAGTCTTAAGGCATGACATTTTCATGAGAAATATTATACACTATTGACACAACCTGGTAACCTAAACTATTTTGTGATAACATCATTCATGATCTATTTTTAACTTGTGGAATCTGGTTGCATAGACATTCTGAATAATTTATGCATTGAAATGATATATTCTGTGGGAAACCTGAGATGTGATAGTACTTTAACTTGAATCTATATGGGATAACGATCTTAAGGAATGCTACTTGAAGCACATACATCTCATAACTTGATTAAACATTAATCTATTCCTTGAACACAACAACAACAAAAAAAATATGTGATATCTCAATTGATGATTAGTTGGCAGAATTGGAATAGTTATTGGAAGATTGGTTTATGAATGCTCTTGCCAATTGGAATATTAAGTTTAAATATATTGGTCACGTGGATGACAATTTCTCTAATTTCTACAACATTGATTGTGTATATACATCAACATTACATTCATAAACTGTAATATTTCTCTTGGTTCATGAGCATTTATATGTTGTTTTGGATAATGTTTTCAGTTACATAATCATTTTTTTTTTAAAGAAACACACACAATTTTCCTTTCACTTGTGATCTTTCGGTTGGAATAAATCTCAGCTCTGGAATTGGTATTCATTATTCTCTTGGTACATTGAGCTTGTCAATAGTCATTTCATTTTCCACTGTATTTTGTGGATCACTTGCTTTCATAATTGTTGGTGCATTTTTTTTTAGTATTGGCACATTACTATTGGATATTTGTTTACACTTGCTTTCATAATTGTTGGTGCATTGTTTTTAGTATTGGCACATTACAATTGGATATTTGTTTTTTTGGATAAATCATTTTATTCCTAACTTGTTTTGGGACACTTGTATTCATCAATTTGCAAGTTTAATCATTAATAACCCATATAAGGAAAATTGATTATTTGTAATAAAGATTCATAAGTCAAGTTCAAGCTAACAAGATACTCATACACTTGCAATGAATCTAGATTGCTTGAACATAGAGATCCCCCTAGAATAGGATAGTTCCCTTTTCGTTGGTTTGAAGAGTGGGACAAGGCTACCGAGGTGACAATTGGTGGCTTTCTTAAGAGTTTCCCATAAAATCTCCCATTGGGGTTAGGAATTTCTCTTAGGAGAGAATTTGAGTGGTAATAGAGTGTAAAATTGCAAGGAAATCCATTAGGGATGATTTTGACGAGTCTTTAAAACCTGATAAGATAAATACATACAAAGCCCTAATTAAAAGGAAAAAGAAGGTACTATATAAATATAAATCAAGAGAAGCTTTTGCACCTATCTAAACTTGATCCTAATAAGTTATGGAGGTAAATTCTAACTTATAAAACTAAAGAAAATAATATGACTCCCTTAAAGGACATAAATTCCTACCTTAAAACTATTTACAAATCCCCTAACTCCATGGACATAATTCCAAACATTCCTACAGAAGATGAAGTTTTTTCTATGGAAGTCATTGAGTTTGGGGTTAAACATCTTGCAAATGGGAAAGCTAAGGACATAGAAGGTTACCAATCTGAAATCTAAAAATCAGAGGGCCTATCCTCATTCCTCACATACACAAGCTCTTTAATTTAGAAGTCAAGCAGGGCTTCCTTAAACCTTGGATACAAGCCCTCATTGTACCTATTTTTAAAAGTGAGGATAAAAACAATCCCTCTAATCATAGGACCATTATGATTAGCCCATTTTTAGCCAAGCTGTATGTAATTGTTTTGGAAAAGAACATTAGCATATGGATATAAATCCACGGAAATAAGCTAAAGGCCATGTTGGATTTATGAGCTATCATTCAATTGTAGACCACCTTGTTACACTTAGAATCATTGTGGAGGAGTGCAGCAATAATAAAACCAATATCCTTTGTTGTTTTATTAACTTTAGAAAAGCTTTTGACATAGTTGTTATCATTGAAATTTCGTCCGCACAGGGCGACAAGAACTCCGCATCGTCAAAACAGGACTGGAGTCATTCATGGCACAAGATTAATTCCACAGCATTGCAAAAGGGTCAAAAACTATACAAAATGACCAAAAATTTGAAGGCGCTTTACAAAAACCGGGTGCGCGCGCATATGCACGTAACAACAACGTACAATGCGCGCTTCAGTTCACGATGCGCGGCTGTTGGGCCAAAAACCCGTGCGCCTGCTAAACGACGCATTTATTATACTGGTCGGCTTCCCAACCACTAATGGATCGGCTCCCAAGTCGATTTGACACCAAATCCGAGCTCAATCCGCGTGGGGGGGGCTGGTCAAAGACCTAATTGTGCCCTAAAGAGCCCCTCTTCAAATTCAAAAGAGGTTGCATAATAACCCAATGCTTGGCTATAAAAAGCCATGAATGACCACCATTTCTTCAAGGAATTCTTTGTATTGTTATGCTGTTGAGATTGCTAGAGACTCATTCTTTGGCAATAGATATAATCAACACCATTTCATAGGCTTTCCACCTCTCACTAGAGTGGACAAGATTGGAGTTCTTTCACCCACATTCTTCATCTTTCATTGTAAGGAGAGCAATCAGTTGAGGGCCTCAAGAGCCTTCCATTGGAGAGGGAAGGGAACCAAGTCCTCTTTCTCCATTGTGTGTCTTTGGATTTCATCAATAAGATCAGCTTATGCATTGGTGATATTGGTCCATTTACATTTGTTTTTCATTTCTTTATATGCTCATAGTTTCATTTGGTTTTTGTTTAATTCTTGTTTCTAACTTTGTAGTTTCCTTTTTCTAACCTTTACCTTACAGCTGTCATGCCTAGCAAAGCCCAAATGGGCATGTAAGTACTCTCATTTTTCTCATCAAGTGACGAATAGAGTGCAAACAATAGTGCCTAGGACAAACCTTTGGAATAGGTTGGAAGAGCTAAAAGTTCCTTTTGAGTTGAGGGATGTTGTGACAAGGTTGTATAGGAACATTATTTACAAGTTTAGGAACATTGATGTTAAGCCCTAATATTGGCTCATTACCCCTTAATTGGGGCATATTATATTAGTAATGTTATTTTATTTATGTCGTCTTTAGGCCATTAGTTGTAATTATACCTCCTAGTCTCCTATATATACCAATGAGACATTTTCATTTTGAATCATCTTGTACTTAAACATTTAAGTGGGGTAAAAGGAGGTTGCCCCCTCGAAGAGACTTATTATTTGAAATTATCTCTTTTTCAAGACGTTGAATACTTTTTCTAAGGTTTTTCTATGCTATATTGATATTTGGTTCTTAACAATTGAGGATTGGTTGGAAGAAATTAACTGTAATATAGGAGTTAAGAAAGGTTGTTCCTTGTCCCCAACCTTTTTGGCATATACATTGACAAGTTGGAAGATTGTTTGGAAGAAGTAGGTTGTGTCAACCCAATTCTGGCTGATACAGTCATCACTCTTCTTCTTTATTCCAATGATATTGTTCTTATGGTGAGGAGTCCCTATGATCTTGGAAAGAAATTGAGATTCCTTAAGGCTTTTTGCTCCAATTGTATGACTATTAATCCTAACAAAATGAAATTTATGATAAATATATCCAAAAATATCACCTATGATACTTTTGTATATGACAATACCAACTTGGAGGAAGTGCCTTCATACCAATATCTCATAATTGATATTCATCACAAACTCAATTGGAACTGTAGCATTGAAAAAGAGATAAATGGAGGGTGGAAAACTTATTATGGGCTTGAAAACAATTGTAAATCAATGAACCTTTGAATATGGGATAAGAAAAAAAAATGTCTTTGAGACTCTCATTACTCCTATTATTTTATATTGATGTGAATTTTGGGGAATAAAGGAAGATATCATACTCCAGAATAAGGGTAATGTTAAAAATATTATTACATCTAAATTTAAGGAGAAATTGTGGTGCGATAAAGAGTTAGAGGGAAAAAGAAAATTAAGATATTATAAAGAGGTGATGAACCCTAATATAGAATATCAAAAGTATATCTTTGCTTTGAATAATGTAAAGAAGAAAATCTACGTTGTTAAAATAAGAGCAAATTCTCATGAGCTCCCTAGTGAAATTGGGTGTCGGACGATTCCCAAAATGCCATGGGATGAAAGAATTTGTTATCTATGTAACACTAAGAGGGTTGAAGATGAAAAACACTTTCTCTTAGAATGACCAACATATTCCAAAATTAGATCTCAATTACAAAAGATATGTTACAATGCCAACCTTGCTAACATTCTAACTCAACAAAACTATGGCGATTTCAGAACGCTTCTCTTAATTACTTTTTAGCATAGAAATAAAATTCTATCGAGCCCCTATAAAATTATGTAGAACATGGATTGGATATCAAGCCCCCATATAGGGTGTTAAAGGTGTGAACACTTATTTGAAAGGATGCTTATCCTGCCACTAGATAGGTGGTGACATATTCACATGTTGGTATAAGGTGTGAATGTAGGTGGAGGGACGTAAACCGTGATAGTTTGACCTTCCCACCCAGAGCTTTGGTTACCACCTTGAATTCAAATTCAATTCCATCTAGATTAAATGATGAAGATGAATGGTATTTCTCTAGAAAATGCCACATTGCTCGCTAAGAAGAAGAAATGGAAGCCTAATAGATCTATAAGAAAGAATAGATCAATTATTTTGGTGATTTTCTTGTGTTGTCTCTAAGTTTTTCATGTTCTTTGGGTCTGGGTTTGGATTTCATCCAGTATGGTCAAGTGGCGATTTTTACACTCTTGAAAGAGTCAGGGAATGGATTTGTGTACTCTTGGAAATCCCTAGGAAGGGTCTGTATCACCTCCTCATTGGTTCATTCTTAGATTGGAAAAGACACATTTCTATTTCTGTTTGAATCCCAAGACTGAGGGATTTGAACTCTTCTTTGAGGATGGGCTTGAATAACCCACTTCAATTACCACTCAACCATTAAATGCCTTCAATAGTCACACAAAAAGGAATTCCTCCATGTATAGGAATGGAAACCATCTTGAAAGGAACCCTATTCCAGGTAGCACTGGTACCACTAAGAAGCCAAAACACTATAGACTAACCTAGGCCAAATGGGAAGCCATGTAGACAATTGAATGCTACTAGAACTAGTTTCCTTCCTCTCTCAAGGATGAAGTTGAGGGAATTGAGAGAAGGGTTTGGAAGAAGAGAGGTAATACATCAACTGAGAATGTGGACAAGGAGCTTCTAAATTGGATTTCAGAAACAAGATTATTTGAAAGCAAAGATACCAAATTCTTCAGGATGGTAGAATTACATTGGCATAACAAATCCTTTATTGGTCAAGTATTTGAAGAAAAGGGGATTCATAAGTAAGAAATCTTGGATAGGTTGGAATTTTTGGATCGAAAATATGAGGCTCTGGTAAAATTGTTTTAGGGGATATAAGTGGCGGTGGACGAACATGACCTAAAAGAGCATACCCATGTGACAACCATTCAACTAGCTAAGTAACTGGTCTACATGTATGTAGAACTTTATACATAAGGGAAAGATTGACATTGACAACACTAGGTCTTAGCTATTTTATTTATATTTTCAGTTTATATTTGGTGGCGCATAATCTTTTCCCTAGAACATAAAACAATTTGGTCTTATGATAACCATGGATATTGAAATTAGCTCTTATTATTTGCATAATGTTATATTAAGCATTTATATACTTTGATTTTACTATACTGTTATATCAACATGTGTCAACATAAACATTTATATGGAAAATTTTAATGAACTTAAATAAAACTACTATATACATTTTGAACTGAACTCTAATCTACAAATGATATAATATTTTTGTATATTATTAACGAAAGAGTAATTAAATTTAAAAGAAAAACAAATCACTTATTTCAACACCCATACTTTTTATTAATTTAAATTTTAAATAATATTGAAATTCATTAAAGCATTATTAGTCCCTATCGTAGGCGTAGAGGGACTATAGCGATCGATAAATCGTTGACTTCATATTAGTCTATCCTTTGACCACAAATATTTCCATATTATCTATTGTTGGAACCAAGGAACTGAAAACATCGATTTTTATATAAAAAAATGTACCATATTTGTCATGATCTGATTGGACAAGGGATTGGAGGTCTTATTGCCGGCTTCACTATTCCCAATGTTATATATGTTGGCATATCCAAAGTATTTGATCGTATATGGTCTTTTTGAATCATATATTTTCTTATGCATTCCTCGAAGGTGGATTAATGCTAGCATTAATTCGAATGTTTGGTTTAGAATTTTATGCTAGGTAGATTTATGGCAATGTTTGAATTGGTGGCATATCCAAAGTTTGGCTTTCCAATACATTCTCTAGTGTTCGAACTATTGGCACAAAAAATATAATTTTTTTTTGGGATATGTCAGAGACCTTCCACTTTGAAATTTTTTCTTAAATGTTTACAGTGCATTTCTGACAGACTTAAATGTTTACCTAACAGGCTTGGTAGTGTTGAATGGTTACTTAACAGGCTTGTTAGAAGACATTTTCTTCCATTTTTTAAATTTATATGCTCTAGCGGCATTGTTGGTTCACTGGTCCATGCTTGTTTTTTGCATGCCACTGATTTCTTATTTGCATGTTGTTTTTGTTGTTGCTTTCCTGTTCGTGTTGTCGCAGTTTGTATGTTTGGGTTTCTGCAATCGCGATTGGAACAACATCATTCCTAGGGGAGTGGTTGCTGGTTGCTTCTTTCTTCACTGCATGTTGTTTATTGTTGCTTGATTCAAATTTGCAGGGTTCCGATCCTGTGCCTGCACTTGGGCCTTTTGGTTCTTCTTAGCTGGGTTCTTATTTGGTGCTTGTTCTTGTTTTCCCAAGGTTTGCAATGTTGGTATGCTGCATCTGCGGTTGGATCTCAGGTTACATTTTTTTGCACTGCAATTTGCATAGAATACTATTAAGATAAAATAACAGACTAAAGAATTGCAGGCAATGTAATTGCATATGTTACGCGTTGAAGCAAAGTTTGTCGACCTCAAAATATATTTCATAGTTGTCGATGCTTTTTCCATGGATTCTATGTTACTATGGTTTCATAGCTATGAGAATGCCTTTTACTGTGTGGGAGATATAATTGTTCTCTCCCTTTTACTTTCCTGTTGTGAAATGCGTTTGACTCTAGTTTATCATGTTTCTGTGGTCATTCTGAGTGACCGTCGTTTGGTTGCATACTTAGCCAGTTTTATGGACACGAATTCATGAATAGGTTCTATCAAACTATGAAAGGTCGTGTTTGGTGTATACATTAGCTTTCTCGAATTAGTTTTCTTTAAAAGAAGGCCTCCTGGACAGAAGAGAATGAAATTTATGAAATTCTAGGTTTCCTGGACAACATAAGTCAAATTGGGATTATTAAGATAAAATAACAGACTAAATAATTGCAGGCGATGTAAATTGCATCTGTTATGCATTGAAGTAGAGTTTGTTGGCCTCAAAATATATTTCATAGCTGCAATGCTTTTTCCATGGATTCTGTGCTACTATGGTTTCATAGTTATGAGATTGGATTTTGCTGTGTGGGAGATATAGTTGTTCTCTCCCTTTTACTTACCTGTTGCAAACTGCGTTTGACTCTAGTTTCTTGCGTTTATGTGGTCATTCCGAGCGACGACTGTTAGGTTGCATACTTAGCCAGTTTTATGGACGTGGCTTCGCGAATAGGTTGTATTGAAATATGATAGGTCATGTTCGGTGTATACATTATCTTTCCCGAATTAGTTTTCTTTAAAAGAAGACCTCTTGGATAGAAGAGAATGCAATTTATGAAATTATAGGTTTCTTGGACAACATAAGTCAAATTGGGCTTATTAAGATAAAATAACAGACTAAAGAATTGCAGGCAATGTAAATTGCATCTGTTACGCATTGAAACAGAGTTTGTCGGCCTCAAAATATATTTCATAGCTGCCGATGCTTTTTCCATGGATTCTGTGTTACTATGTTTCATAGTTATGAGATTTCCTTTTGCTGTGTGGGAGATATAGCTGTTCTTTACCTTTTACTTTCGTGTTGTAAATTGCATTTGAGTCTAGTTTCTCGTGTTTCTATCGTCATTCCGAGCGACCACCGTTCGGTTGCATACTTAGCCAGTTTTATGGATGCGGCTTCACGAATAGGTTCTATCGAACTATGACAGGTTGTGTTCAGTGTATACATTAGCTTTCCCGAAATAGTTTTCTTTAAAAGAAGGCCTCCTAGACAGAAGAGAATGCAATTTATGAAATTATACGTTTCCTGGACAACATATGTCAAATTGGGATTATTAAGATAAAATAACAGACTAAAGAATTGCAGGTGATGTAAATTGCATCTGCTACGCATTGAAATAGAGTTTGTCGGCCTCAAAATATATTTCATACCTGCCGATGATTTTTCCATGGATTCTGTGTTACTATGTTTCATAGTTATGAGATTGCCTTTTGCTGTGTGGGAGATATAGCTGTTCTCTGCCTTTTACTTTCGTGTTGTAAACTGCGTTTGAGTCTAGTTTCTTGCGTTTTTGTGGTCATTCTGAGTGACTGTCGTTCGGTTGTATACTTATCCAGTTTTATGGACGCAGCTTCGCGAATAGATTCTATCGAACTATGACAGGTCGTGTTCGGTGTATACATTAGCTTTGTCGAAATAGTTTTCTTTAAAAGAAGGCCTCCTGGACAGAAGATAATGCAATTTATGAAATTATAGGTTTCCTGGACAACATAAGTTAACGATCGCGGGTTCTCGGGGTGGTAGGCTAAAAATTGGGCTTCTGTTGTTCCATGCCCTGCAAATAGCATGGAGAGTTCCGCGATCATTCCGACCGACTGCAGTTCGGTTCCATACTTAGCTAGTTTTATGGACGCGGCTTCGCGGATAGGTTGTATCGAACTATGGTCTATACATTAGCATTTCCGAATTAGTTTTATTTAAAAGAAGGGATCCTGGACAGAAGACATTGAAATTTATCAAAATATAGGTTTCCTGGAAAACATAAATTAAACATAGGAAATATGTAATTTTATAAAGTAAATATATAAAGCATGCACGGAGCCCTCATCCCATACTTAGCCAGTTTTTGCATAGAAATTGACAATCGGACTTGCAGACTATTTGAATTTGAAGGGCGTCATGTCCAAAAAATTTAGCATTATCGAAACAGTTTACTTTACGTACATTCTACATACCCTGGTAGAAAAAAAACACAAAAAAAACAGTAAGCATTTTTTGGATCGTGGTTTCTCGGGGTGGCGGGCTCTAAGTTCGGTCTCTATTGTTTTGTGTCCTACAAATAGCACGGAGAGTTCCGTGATATACAAATTGACAAGCAGAATTGCGGTCTATTTGAATCTCAAGGGCTCGTGCAAAAAAACTAGCATTCTCGAATTACTTTTCTTTATGTGCGTTTTACATACGCTCGTCGACAAAAATAGAAAAATAGTAGTAACGTTTGCTACATAGAGCTCCATCCTCGCTACCGTCAGCGCTTCCCAATACACATTAAATATGCTTTCAAAAGTCAGAACCGACCAGACATGTTTGAAAAGATGGGCTTTAATAACTGGAAAGCTCGAGGACATCTCCCATTAAAATGAATAGACATGTGAATATTATGGGATCTAGTAATTTCTTTTTGCCTGCATTTTGAATTTGCGAAATACTTTTTATTTAATTTTTTTGCTTGTGTAGTTTTGGTTTTCTTAAAAGCTTCAACATAGTTCACGAACGTGTCACCCACATAGGCCTTGACATCATGTCCCTCTTTAATATTGTGCATTTCTAAATGATGGGCTTTAATAACTGTAAAGCTCGAGGACATCTCCCATTAAAATGAATAGACATGCGAAGATTATGGGATCTGGTAATTTATTTTTGCCTACATTTTGAATTTGCGAAATACTTATATTTATTTATTTTCTTGGGAAATTTTAGTTTTCTTAAAAGCTTCAGCATAGTTCACGAACGTGTCACCCATAGAGGCCTTGACGTCATGTCACTCTTTAATATTGTGCATATCTTAGATGTCAGATTTGAGAATATGCTTGGATATGAAAATTTTAATACGTGCTGCTAGTCACTATTGAGCATACATATTAAAAAAGATTGGCATTAATAAGTGAAAATATCGAAAACATCTGTCATTAAAACAAATCAACACAAAATCTAGGGAAGACCATATAGCATTTCTTTTAAATACTTATTGCCATTTCTCTCTATCATCAAAGAGTTGCGCTTTAGGGTGCCTTCGTTCTAATGTTCCTGGTCATGGACATGTAAGACAACTTAGAGATGCGATTGAGGGGCAGATGAAAAAAGAGAGTCTGGTTTTATGTGACATGAACTTTGAGTAAAAAAAAAATCTGTTATACAAGACAAACTCAGAGAGGACGGAAAAAAAAAGAACAAGTATGTTCTAGTTGGTGTTCTCCTTGTGTTCGATGCTTTGGTTTGTTGAAAAGGCTACCTGAAGATTTGTTGGTTGAAATTCTTTGTTTTCTTGCTGACAATTGTAATGGAATTTGAGGTCACATGCAAAATAGTTCTTTGTTTAAGTATATAGCTTCTTCCAACAACACAGATTTGGCAAGTGTATCGAATTGTAGATATTGCACAAGTATTTCTCTACCTGGGAGGCAAGTAACATAAACTGTATGGGTGCATAAAATGACATATTATCACTACAAAAGTTTGTACTTCATAGTTTGATGACCTGCATGTGGGTCTGGTAACCGACTTGACAGAAAGCTATGTTCTTTGTCAATGTTTGTTCGGTTCCCTCTGGATGTAGTTGCAGACTCCACATATTTGGCGTCACCTCCGAACATTCCAGACCTTTCTGTGGGCCGCCATACCTCCACCGCTATGAGTAAATATATATTCTGATGCCATCTACAACATTTGATACACTTGTGAGACCTGTGCTGGTGCATTCTGCAACATTTAATGCACTTGCCACACCTCTGCTACCCGAAGAAGTTATGTACCTCAATAGAGTTGCAATTTGCATATGGGTTGGACGTTTCTTCCAATTTACTATAATAAAGCAAAGAAGTTCCACATACAAATCCTTAGGTAGGCTTCTCAACCAACTAGATGATCGAATACATGGAGAATACTAGTCACTACGTACTTGATTTTTCTTCCCCTGCCTTAGCTGTTGTGACATAAAATGACTCCGTCCACTTTGAAATCGAATTGAATCGCATTTCTAAGTTGTCTCTGATTTCAAGGGTCAGGAACATTGGAAGGAAAGCACCTTAAACCCCAACTTTTCGATGACAGAGGGAAATTAATACTTGACAAAGAATGGAATGTTGAATAAGCAACCATTGCAAGTAGGCCATATTTGGAAGAGAGAAGGTATTCAAAAAACTGGGATAGATGTGCTTGGTAGCATTGATTAAGTAGAAAACCCAAAATTGATATTCAGCTAGTTTTTTATAAATAAAGAGTTTGAACGTCAAGAAAACTATGAAGAAGCTTCATCAATGTACATATTTTTTATTGGTCGACGACATGCGAAATCACAATCATTGTCGCAAATAGCCTCAGTTGTATTTTTTAGCCCATCTTATTTGAATATAGAATAATTTCGGTTTATTTTTTAACGGTATTTTCCAATTTCTAGTATTTGTTTTAATTGTAATTTGTACCTTCTTCCCCTGTGTCGTTAAACATGAAGGATAAGATTTTGTTTCTGCTGCCCACTACTTCAATCTAAATAAAACTTGGTCTATTCTTTGTTTACATTTTACATTTAAGAATAACTTTTCATAGGCCATACTTATGTGGCGGTGACCCTGTATTTAAAGAAAGAAATTGGAGGACCCGTCCTGCTCCCATTCTTCGGTTTCTATAAATAGAATCAATTAATGAGTTACAACAAGGCGACTGAACTGTTGACGCAATGTTCCCGTGAATTATGTTGGATATATTGCAACTTCTTCTATTTGATAATATCCGTGCATATATACTAATATCAATACTATTGGAATAAATACAAAAAAACTTCCTCTTCAACAAATCTTAGGCAATTATGTTTGGGTTTGCGGTGTTAAACAACTATGCCCACTGTTCCATCATATAGATCTTGCAGCCTAAGAACTTACGTAGTCTACAATTTATGCTTTAATTACTTAAAGTCACACCAAATTTTGTTTGCATTTAATTTAATTTAGATATTGATGTTTATGGAGAGCTGACGTTTTCTGATGTCATTGAAACAAATACAAGATGAATAGATGATAAGGAGTTTATCTCGTTGAGACCAGAATGCAAATTCATGTTTCTTGTTGCACTATGTACATCTTGCAGTCAAAATTTTCGTGGTTTCAACGAAATTTGCGAGCTGAAGAGCATCTTGCAAATTGGGAGATCATTTGCATTTGAAACATAACCAATCCATTAATATATATTAGTATGAATACTAATCATATAAATATGGAAACTTTCTCCATTGATAGATACTAGTTTGAAAAATATTGAAATAGATATCAAAACTTTGTCTTGGCCAATACTTAGCCAGTTATCTAGTCACTAGGCCCCGGGTTCGCGGTACCCAACACCTATGTCCCCTCTTTTGTCATATACATGTTGCAGCCAAATAACTTCAGTGATATGCACTTAATGCTTTTACTAGTGATAACCCAACAGAGGTTCAAAAACATTGCCATTAATAAATGGAAAAATAAAAGGTTTTTTCGACTCTCAGATGCTTATCTCTTTTCCCTTTTTCTTTTCCTGTCCATTATGGCTTTCTGTTTTTATACTTAGTCGTCTTTCTATAATGGGTGGTTGCAGGGTTGGAGGGCTAACATATCTTCATCTCCATATGTATCTTCACATGACGAATCCGACCAATCGCTATACCTTTCAATACCTAGCCAATTTTATGGCCACGGTTGCCGGATCGACGCATACGAACTGGCCTTTTGCTTTTCCCGTCCATTATGGATTTCTGGTTTTATACTTGGTCATATTTCTATAATGGGTGGTTGCAGAGTTCGTGGGCTGACATATCTTCATCTCCATCTATATCTTCACATGATGAATCTGACCGACCGTTGTTCCTTTCCACACTAAGCCAATTTTATGCCTGCCGTTGCGGGACCGACACTTGCGAACCTAGCTGCTTATCGTTCCGCTATATACATCTTGCACTCAAAAGATCTGTGATCTACAATTCCACTGCGGGTTCCTCGTATACATTAACTTCGTTCAAAGTATCTGTTGTTTCTTTCCATCCCTAGCAACTTCGCGTCCTTCCTGATATACATCAACAATGCTCTTACTAGTGACAAGTGGACACAGTGGTACGAAAGATACTTCTGTGATCTGCAATTCATGCTTTAACATCTCCATCTATATCCTCACACGATGGATCCGACTGACTGTTGTTCCTTTCCATACTTAGTCAATTTTATGCCCGTCGCTGCGGGGCTGGCGCTTGCGATCGCACGACGAATCCGACCGACCGCTGTTCCTTTCCATACTTGGCCAATTTTATGCCCGCCGCTGCAGGGCTGACACTTGCAAATCCAGCTACTTATTGTTCCGCTATATACATCTTGCAGTCAAAACATCTGTGATCTACAATTCCACCGTGGGTTCCTCGTATACATTAAGTTCATTCAAAGTATCTGTTGTTGCTTTCCTTCCCCAGCAACTTCGTGTCCTTCCTGATATACATCAACAATGCTCTTAGTAGTGAAAAGTGGACACATTGGTACGAAAGATACTTTCGTCATCTGCAATTTATGCCTTACCTGGTCATAACTCAGCAGGGTTTCACAAGCATTTGCATTAATAATCAAACACTAGATGTTCTTCGGCGAGATACTTAGTTCTTTTTCCCTTCTCTTCTTCCCGTGTATTATCTACAATTCCACTGCGAACACCTCCGTCCTTTTTCTCTTATTTTCTTCCCATGTATTATGGGACTATAAAATATGGACATAATATTTTATAGAGCATGTACAAATTTCGCATTCTATACCTAGCGACATTTTGGATTGCGGGTTCTCGAGTGGGCGGGTTCAAAATTGGGCCTCCATTGTTCCATGGCCTACAAATAGCACCTAGAGTTTCGCGATATACAAATTGACAAGCGAACTTGCGGACTGGCTGACTGAAGATTGCACTTCTATTGTTCCGTGTCCTCCAAACAATGCTCCTAGTTACACGATATAGAAATTGACACATAGAATGCAGAACTGACGAGGTGGATATTTCCATTGTTTATGGATGCTAATACCTGTAAAGTATCTATCAGTATCTAAAAAATTATTTTGAATACTAAATTATCTCTTAGTAGTGACAACTGGACATAGAGGTACGAAATAGTTGGGATTGCACTCTCTGCAATATACAAATTGACTACTGGACATAGTTCACTCTTCCATGTTATAGATTATGCATTCAAATGTTCGGAGAAATACAATTAGAAGGCTCGAGCCTCGCCTCCTCTACAGACACTTTTCAGCCTATTTTGGATCCTCCTATTTCAGGGTTCAAGAAATATGCAGCTCCAGCGTTGGCGGGTTGACATATCTTTATCTCCATCTATATAATCAGACGACGAATCCGACCGATCGCTGTTGCTTTTGATACTTGGCCAATTTTATGTCCACAGTTGCCAGTTTGGGACCAATTTCATCTCCATCTATATCCTCGCATGGAAAATTGGACCGACAACTGTTCCTTTTCATACTTAGTGAATTTTATGCCCGCGGTTGCTGAGTTGGTGCAATTGAACTCTGTTCCTTTTTGTTCCGTTATATACATATTCCACTCTAAATTTTCGTGATTTACAATCCACTGCTAGAGCATGTACGAATTCCTCATTCCATAGCTAGGGACATTTTTTATCGTGGGTTCTTGCGCGGGCGGGCTCAAAATTGGGCCTCCATTGTTGCGTGTGTTGCAAATAGCACCCACAAGTCCACGATATACAAATTGACAAGCGGGCCTGCAAACTGGCTGACTCAACATTGCACTTCTATTGTTCCATGTCCTCCAACTATTGCTTCCAGTTCCATGGTATACAAATTCACACATGGAATGTAGGGCTGGCAGGGTGGATATTTCCATTGTTTATGGATGCTAATCCCTATGAAGTATTTAACATAATCTAAAAAATTATTTTCAATACTAAATTAACTCTTAGTAGTGACAACTAGACACAGAGGTATGAAAAGGTGGCATTGCACCCTGCACAATATACAAATTGACTACTGGGTTCCGACATCGTCTGCTCTTCCATGTTGCAAATTATGCATTCAAATGTTCGGAACAATACAAATTGAACGCCATGGATTTGCGTCTTTTGCAGACACGTTCTCAGCCTGTTTTTGATCCTCCTGTTACTGGGTTCACTAACTATGCAACTCTTACAAGTGACAACTACACATAACAATACGAAACAGTTCCCATCCAACCCTTCGCTATATAGAAATTGACTACCGGGTTCCGACATCGTCCCCTCTTCCGTGTTATAGATTGTGCATTCAAATGTTCTAAACGATACAATTTGACCATCGTGACCTCACATGTTCTGGGCAGAACTTCTGACCCTACTTTGGATCCTCCTGTTCACAGGTTCATGAAATCTCCAATTCTTAGTCAGTGTTTTGGGTTGGCGCATTCAAACTCTGCTGCTTCTTGTTCCATGATAAACATATTTCACTCAAAATTTCCGTGATTTACAATTCCACCGTGGAGACATTGGTCCTTTTTCCCTTTTCTTCTTTTGTTGTATTATCGCTTTGTGGTTATATACTTAGTCGCCTTTCTATAAACACGGGTTCCAGCCTTGTCCGGTTGAGATATCTTTATCTCCATCTATATAATCACACGACGAATCCGACCGACCGTTATTGCTCTCCATAAATGGCCAATTTTATTGCCACGGTTGGCGGGTTCGCTGTTTTGAACTATGCTTCTTGTTGCGTCATGTACATATTGCACTCAAAACTTTCATGATCTACAATTCCAACGCGGGCTCGTCGAACTCATAAGGTTCACTCTACCACTTCTCACAAACATTTCAAAGTATCTCCCGCTGCCTTCCATCCCCACTAACTTCCTGTCCTTCCGGCTGTCCTACCATACCCTCTTCATTGTTATGCGTATTGCACTCAAAAAATTTCGAGACATACAATTTGACCCTCACGCCCTCACCTTCAATGGTTGTACCTTGCAACCCTATTTTGTAGCGATTTTTTTCCCCTGCCCATGACCTCCGTACTTTCTTCCTATGCAATTAGAAACCTTTCATGCTAACAACTGACTATGCAGAAACCATCAACATTGTCATTAATGGGCTAAAATCTCAAGGAGATATCCCATTATTATGCATTAAACCAAGATGTGTGGAGAGTTATTTTGTCCCTTCTGATTGTTCATCTCGAACATACGTCCTCGTGTTGGGCCGCTCAAGAAATCTATAATTCTTAATCGCTCATTGCAATATCCACCATGTTCTCATTTCTATGTATGAAATTAGTAGTGTTTAATATTAACAACGCATCATGCAACAACCGTCCAAATTGTCATTAATCAACGAAAGTCTTGAGGACATCTCCCATTCACACACTTTTGACCAAAATTTGCATAGGGTTATATTATCCTTTCCAACTTTTCATTTCATTCATCATCTGGAACAAATAAATGTTCTTGTAGACTTATGGCAGCAAGTCGACAACATTTTTGTGGAGATACAATAAATATGTTTGCACAAGAGGACCAAAACTTCCAGTGGTCCAGGGCATACTTTTACTATTCATCCCGTTCCACCCAGAACGAAGTGATTTGGACCTCTGGAATTGCTCGTGTAGGCTGCGTCCCTGAGGTTTTTGACTGTAAGGAGGTGGTATCTTGGTGCGCCGAAAAATATATTCTAGGCCAAAGAATTATTCCACTGCGCGACCATTCTCTTGTTTCTTTGTCACCTCAGGTCTTTCACGAGATGTTAAAATTTCCCAAACCAACATTGACGTTCAGAGGACAAGACTGCAAGAAATTTATAGAAAAACATCATAACGGGTTGGACATATTAGCTGACTTCTTCGAAGACCCAACAACAGTTCCTGAAGATATCACAAGACTGTAGGTAAGTTCCTTTATAAATCCATTCCAGGAAATTGCTTGACTGTTTACAAGAATAACGGGACAAGCATCCATAACAAGCATTTCCCATATAATTATTTATATTTTGTATTTGACAGTCAAGGAACAATACATTTTCAATTGGGGGAAGCTATTTTCCATTGAGCTCTGTTCCCAGTTGTCGCGATTCAAAGAATTGAATAAATTTTATATGTCATCCTACTTGATTTTTGCAATTATGTATTGCTGCCTATTTCCAAAACTTTCTCTTTCCAATAAAATAAATTGTGGATTCGACCCAGTAACATTCTAGCACGAAGCCCTGTGGAGACACAAGGCCTTCCATTGTTTTTATGAAGTTTTTAATGGCTTTGTCTTAGTTTTCAAAGATTTATTGTTAGGCAAGGATGCTCCACGGATGTCTGGCTAGGCAAGCAATTTTTTGAACAAGAAGGGCACACTTGAGAAAGAGGAAAATCACAGTGTCCTCATGGTATTTGTCTCTAAGGAAAATCATGCCTTCCTTCCATGCCACATCACGGAAAAGATGTTTGTTGCAGAAATAACAAGGCAATACAACCACTGGTTGCATTTTTTCCATGACAAGAAAAAAAAAACAGTTCATTCCTTTGCCCTAGAAAGTCGGAGACTTCGTGTGTAGAAGCATCAACAACATTGACGACTTTTCCGCCCATTTCAAGAAATTGAACCTAACGTACGTTGAAAAGACAAAAGGGTTTGACCCTAATGGAATTTTTCGAGAACATTTACTGGGTGTTGGCTTTAACACCTCTTTTATCCATAGACACCTGACCCAAGACAAGGACAGTGTCGACAACAATCATGCYTCTGCCGATTGCGACGCAGATGCATTGCAAAGTGCRATTGAATTCTCCAGACAACATGGAAAAGTATCCAGTGAGAAGAGTACCCAGTCCCCCGCCAGCACTCCCAAGAGCACGAAATCATGGAGCATCGCTTCAACGGGCCACCCCAGTAAGAAAGCAACCCAGAAATATTCGAATGGAGAAGGAGATAATAACCCTCCTCGCATAAATATTGATAGTTCTCACAAAATTCCACTGGCGAAGAAGAGAAAAAACAATTCAGGGCAGGTGGAGGAACCCAAAATTGAAAGTGGAAAACTGCAACTTGAAATTGAAGCTAAGCACATGTAGAAAATTGGGTCATCCGCGGTGGAAATATCTGAGACCAATTTTTTTGACAAAGATGAATCCATTGTAATCCAGAGCACTATTTTTGACAACCAATCTAAAAGTATGGTCATTGAAAAGAGAGATGTAACAAACAGGAAAGGAAAATCTGGCACAGAGATTGACTTTAGCGAAATGTCGCAGTCCCAAATCTGCTCATTTCACCAGGTAACCAGTGAAATTCTTCGTGATTCCATTGGAGGAATGGAGACAGATCATGCCAATCTGAAACACCACCTCAACGAATTTGAGTAGGATTTCATTGCAACACCATAATTTTCCAGTCCTTTGGAAAAAATCGTGCCTTCTACCACTGCAGCGAAGATGAAAGTATCCTCTACCCTCCTTACATTCTCTAGAGCCCTTGTAGAGAATAACATCAACAAAAGAATGCAACTAGTTACTGAATCCTAGGAAACATCGCAAAATTTAGTTTCCTTTGGAAAGAAGGCTAATGATTTGCTGGAACATCTGGAGGCGAATTTAAAAAATGAACAGCTTTTCTGTGATCAGGTATTGGACCCTTTTTCCAACTATGCCATCAACACATCGGAACTGAAAGGAAGACAGGGAAAACTCCCCTCCCTAAAGCGCACCAAAAAAGTAAAAGCATGCTGGGAAAAGAAAGTTCACAACCTGCAGCTCATTTTCAAATCATGTAAACAAGTCATATCAGAAAAGGAACATTTATTCACAAGCCCGCTCCAGATGGACCTAGCCGGAACTACCAATGAGGTTCAATATCCTAACTTAATTCTCAAATCCTTGTCAGTCACCAAAGAAGCCTTCCAGGAACAAGTTGATATTTTAAAGGGGTTGTCTTTCAAAAAGTTTTATGACATACTTGAACATCGTCTAGATGAGCACGAGCACTGGGTATTGGACTATGCCTCACACAATGAAGAAATTGAACAAAGTCTGCATAGTATTTCAATGGATCTAAGGAAATTAGAAAACGAGCTTTACGACATAGAAATCCGAGATGAAATCAACAGAACACCCATGAAAAGCTACATCAAAGAATGGTTCCAACAGAGAATGGACAGCCTCGTCCAGGAAGGGCAAAAACCGGTCAATAAGACTCCACTGCCCATTGACGACAACGACAAAAATGCATCGGCTTCATAGTAAGTCTATACTGCCATCTTGTCTTGTTTATCAATCCAGTCTAAGTCTATCATGTCATCTTATGTTCTTTATCAATCCACTTATGTCCTCTTTAAATAAAAWTTTTTAACCCTCATAACTTCAATTTTTTTCTTTTCAGGTCTTTCTCTCTACCGTCACACACTTCTTCTTTCGATGTTCCTAATTCTTGTACTTATTTCTTTTTATGGTCTGTGGAATCCCCAATCCCAGTCTATATGACAAACACATTTAAATTTYCAGAAACATGTAACAAACATTATTAATTTTTGACAAATTCCAAAGAAAACTGATTCGAAAATGCCCTTATTGTATACTAAATTTTGGCTTTCCAGGAACCTTCTTGTTTGTTTCAAAGAAAACTAAKTCGGATATGMTACATTTCTTGTCTCCTATTRTATGCTAATTTTTTGGTCTTCAACRRCGTTGATGCTTTAAATGTTGATGTMATTTCYAGAGATATGTAAMAGACATTACTTRTTTTATAATAAGTTTGTATAGTTYRYAAGCCTGCTTGTCAATTTGTATATYGCGGAACTCTCGATGCTATTTGTAGGGCACGRAACAAYAGAGGCCCATTTTTGAAACCGCYAGCCCGAGAASCCGCGATCCAAAAACTGGCTAAGTATGGAATGAGCACTYTMTGCATGCTCTATAAAACGTGTGCAGAGAAAACTAATTCAGCAATGCCATATATTTTTTGTCCAAAAAAAGCCTTAGTTTTAAAGAAAACTAATTCGGTGAAATAGACGTTATTACTATTCTATTATATAACATACATTATTAATTTATGGTAAATTTATATAGTCCGCAACTCCGCCTGTCATTTTGTATATCGCGGAACTGTCGGTGCTATTTGTAGGACACAGAACATCAGAGGCCCAATTTTGAACCCGCCAACCCGAGAACCTGCCATCCAAAAATTGGCTACGTTTGCAATGACGACTCCATGCATGCTCTATAAAATCTCATCCCCATACTTTATAAAAGTACAAATTTCATATCTATAAAACTAAATATCTACTGTATACAAGTACATATTTCGTATGTATAATTTATTTATTTCTGATGAATTTCTATAGTCCGCAACTCCACTCCTTGATTTCTGTATTGCAGAGAACATCGGAGGCCCAATTTCTATATCGCAGAACTGTCGGTGCTTTTTGTAGGCCAAAGAACATCAGAGGCCCAATTTCCATCCCGACAACCCGCGATCCATTATAAAAGTACATATTTTGTATGTATAAAACTAAATATCTACTTTATAAATTATATTTTTGGTATGTATAGTTTATTCTGTCCATGAACCTATAATTTCATAAATTTCAATTTCTTTTCTGTCCAAGAGCCCTTGTTTTAAAGATAAATACTTTGGTAATGCTAAATTTTTTGTGTCCAACAACCTTTCAAATATTGATAATTTTTTATATTTTTCAGGAAAAACTAATTTGGGAATACTATGTTCTGCATGCAAACCACATGTATTTCAACTTTCTAGCCACGTGTCTGTACTAGGGCGCATTTACTCCCCTCCCAACCTGGCAGGGACTACGCTGGCATGCAACACTTGTTTTAAATTCGTTTTCAACACCTCTACTACTTTATCATGATAGCTTTAACTAACTCCTTATGTCATCTCCCCTATCAAGTAAGGAACCAAAGTCATGAATTGTATCCTAAGGTTATTACTTTCCATGATTCATTGATATTAGGTTTGATTTCGGGTCGTAAGTCCTTGTTAGAAGATGAAACGTTTCATGATGTGAAATACTTCAAGTAGAGATCAAAGCTATCGATTAATTTTTTTCAATTTTTTTTTAAGAAGGTAGAGACTATGTTGCTATGTTGCTTTGCAGTTTTTGTTGTAAAAAGAGGGGGATTTTTTTTAAGATGTTTTTATTGATGTGTTAAAAAGTTTGTCTTAAAAATATATTTATTTTACTTTATATTACCTCTAACATGTTTTATTCTATATTATCCCCATCTCACTATTTATTTTACTCTATATTATCTCTAACATGTTTTACTATATATTACCCCCTGAGGGTGGGGGTAATAGGGTAATATAGAGTAAAACATGTTAGAGGGTGGCGGTGGGGGTGTGGAATAATATAGAGTAAAACATGTTAGAGGGTGGGGGTGAGGTATAATATAGAGTAAAACAAGTTTAACATGTTTTACTCTATATTACCCCCCACCCCCTATTTAACCCTCTGAGGGTGGGGTGGGGAGTAATATAGAGTAAAACATGTTAGAGGGTGGGGTGAGGTGTAATATAGAGAAAAACATGTTATAGGGTGGAGGTGGGGTGTAATATAGAGTAAAACATGTGATGTTAGAGCATGTTAGAGGGTGGGGGTGGGGTGTAATATAGAGTAAAACATATTTTAACATGTTTTACTCTATCTTACACCCCAAACCCACCCTCTAACATGTTTTAATCTATATTAACCCTCACCCTCACCCTCATATATTTGTTTATGATAGGAATACAATTGTATACAATATCGTTTATTAAAAAAATATGTTAATTGTGGTTTGTTAGGTTGGTGAAAGAAGGGTGTTGCTATCACCCCACCCTGGTTCAAGTCTATACAATGACAAGCTTATGCTTTCGAAAACGGGTAAGGCTAGGTGAAACCCTTGGGCCACTTTGGTGGAATAGATACCCCTTACGTGTGGCTTTTTTGATGAACAAGACTTTTTTAGCATGAAATTATATTTTTGACTTAGTGTTAAATCTAAAATAGAGTAGTTCTCGCTTACTCATGTTCAATGGATCACCATTTTATTATGGTAACTTTCAATATAGATATGACTCTTGGGGAAAGTACTATGCACAATATGACACAATTAAAAATTTTTATGGATGTAAAATTGCAAGAAGAGAGATTAGAATGACCTCTAATGAGACTCCTAGAGTTAATAAGATTAAATATAAAATAAAAAAGAAAAATGCCAATATTTCATTGAAAATCAAAAGAAACTTCTATAATTTTGCAAAAGAGAACTTAACAATTTTTAGGTTAAATAATCACCAGAAAAGATAAATAATTAAGTAATATTAACTTAAATAATTGGAATTCATACTTTAATAAACTCTGTGTTTCCCTTCGAATCTATGAGGATATCTAGGCACTCGTTACTACATTGAGGTTTTCTTAGTTGAAGATATAAAATTTGACATTTAAGTGCCTTATCAATGGAAAAACTAAAAATAACTTATCAATGGAAAAACTAAAGATATTGAAGTATATCAAACTAAAGATATTGAAATATATCAAACTAAGGTTTTAAAACTTGTGACTCTTATTTCAATGTCACATATCAAACATCTTTTCAATCAATCTATTAATCAAAGCTTTCCTATAAAAATGAATTGGAAATTATATTTGGAAATAAAGATGACTTGACTAGTTATCAAATTATCATGACAATTTGTTTCCTTTTAGATAAATTATTTGGCTTGATTCTTGAATGAAAAATTAGCCAATGGCTTGAGGAAAACAATATAAAGACTAAATGACACATTGGGTTTAGAAATCAACGTGTTGTAACTATTTACCTTGCCACCCTTAGAGTTAACGTTAATGGTTGACAAACAAAAAATAATATCTCATTTGTTGTTTTGTTGATTTTAGAAAAACCTTCAACATTGTTTTTAGAGCCAAGCTATGGAAAAGAAATGAAAAACTAGATAACCCTCATGAACTCCATAGTGTTGAGATTGGGGTTTATGAAAAGGTTGGTGCTAAGATGAAACATAATAATAAATGGGCAATGACATTACTTGTAATAGTGGTGTTAACTAAGGTTTTCTTCCACCCTTTTTGGCATTTATATAAACAATAGAGAAATGTTTAAAAGATGAGTAAAATCATATTAGCATCGTTATATTTGTTCCCATCATTCTCTTATATCATAATGATATTGATTTTCTTACAAACACAAACACTATTAAAAATTTCATTTAAAAAAACAAAAACTTCAAAAATTCATATTTTCTCCCCATTTCAATTTTTTCTTAAATTAACAACACTAGCCCATCAATTTCAAGTTTTTCTTGAATTAAGAACACTAGCCCATCTTTTGCAATGTCAAAGTTCAATGTCAAAGTTTTGTAACACTATTCAAGGACAAGATTTGAAACCCTCTAAAACAAGGTCCTTCAACTCAACATAGTGTAAAAATGAATTTGAGCATAAGAATAATATATGAGTGTTGAAGTCCTACATGGTATGGATTATCCTCGATTAACTTTTACGAGGTTAACTCAATGTTCATGAAGGGAATTTCTTGTCATTATTACTAAAGATTACAGTTTTCAAATACTATTTAATTCACTTGCCTTAAGATTGTCACTATTATTAAGACATGTTTTTATGGAAGAGAATTATTATTGATAAAATCATCAAAATCAAAATTAATGAGGATGGTGTTTGGGGTAAATTAGATTTTGTAAAAAATTGAGGTTTTTTCAATAACTTGCTTATTTAAGAGTTTAACATACCATTTGTAGAAATTAATCCTGAATTGAAGAAAACACTCCTCAACACAAACCATTCAAACTAAATTCAATTCACTCAATTCATAAAAATGTATTATAAATTATATATATAATTAATTAATAACTTTTAGTTAAATTTTTAGTTGTTAAATGTGTTTTGTTTAAAGTGTAAATTAAAGTGTTGAATTTCAAATTTATTTATTTGAAGATTTAATTTTATTAATATTTATATATATTAAAAATAAATTAATAAAATTGGAAAATAAAAGTAGTCACACACGTATTGTTAGTGTGTCAAACTTATTTCTGAAAACTATAGTATAAAGAAATAAAAGTGAAAACAACAAAAACTATAATATAAAGAGATATAAGTGAAAACAATAAATATTAATAGAAAATCTATTTAAGTACGCCGAAAACTACCATCTTGTGAAACATTTTGAAAATGACGTCATTACATTTCATGTTCTTTATTTAGATGAAGGCAAATGCATCTACATGTGTTACAAGGTTGGGGTACTCCAACATTGATTAAGATAATGGAACCATGGTAGTGGCTTGGGTTAACAAAGTTTGAAGATAATCCAAGTAGTTGGTTTTCCAATCTTATTGAGATTTTTATGGAAATTTGGGGAAATGGTTGGGTTATAATTTCCTTGTTGGTGAACTCACAATGTAATATGTGTTGTGGTGTCTACTAGAAGTGAAGTGTTTGTGTTGTGGTGACATCTCATTGAGTGTTTTAAGTGTAACTAAATTTTGCAAATTAATTGTTGTAAGTTTTGGTGTAAATTTATACTAATGGGCAAGGCATGATAATTTGTTGATAATGTTATTATTATGGTGGTCATTACCACTAATGGTAACTTCTTTCATCTGGATGTATGTATACAAATGCCTCAACTAATTATCTACCCATGTATGACCTGAAGTTACTTTATCTTCCCATCCAATCTACTTTTAAAAAATTGTACTTGATTAACTCATCTGAGTAGTGTATGATTCCATGCACTATGGATGCCAATGAAGATGCCATGAATTACCTTTGTTGTTGTTGCTACTGAAATCGATCATCATTACACATTGTGCAGATCAAGGAAAACAAACTTTTAATGATTGGAGACTACAATTCATAAAAAGGTGGGTAGGTATAGAAGGATTGGGAATCATGAATCGATCCATAGAGGTTAGAGGTTGTTTAGGGAGAATCATTGATGCTAGGTCATTTAGGGCTTGAAACCACTCCCCCCACTTATTATTAAGCATTCAAATGGGATCCATATTTCTATCACTCTTGTTTAATGTTGCGTATTTAGATGTGTTGCAATATGTCCACCCTCAATTCAAAGCTAATGTGATCACCACGCTTGTATTCTTGATACACGCCCTACTTTCCCGTGTGGAAATCCAAGGCCCAAAGATTGAATAAATGGCTAGTGGTGCTGATGCAGGAGCATTTTGCCTCCTAAATCAATGTTGTTGAGAAGGCCTAAGGGGGTCTTGAAATTTACTAAAGGGAGTGGGTTCCCTTAATGGATTTGATTATGTTTTTCCTAAGTTTGTAATTGTACTCTAGAAGGATAGGGTTGTTTTCCCATTTATCATGTAAGTGGCTTAATTGAGCAAATTGTTGAGTTAGGTGAATTTTCCTAAGTGTGGAGGATTTGATTTATTAATCCTCATCGATTATCGAGATCTGAATTTCTATTGTTATAATTAGTTGCATAGTTGTTAAGAGTTTGTTTGATGAGCTGGAAGTTGACCTTCCATGTTTAAATTGTAAGCCTACATACAATATAGATAGAGTTAGGTTGAGTGAGGGTGAGAGGATTGTGTGCCAAAGAGGCTGAGTGTGGCCAAAGGACAACCAATGGGCAAATACAATGTAAATTAGGCCAAGAGAAGATGGGTTCTGTAGAGAACCATGTACAAAAATTAAGTAAATAGAAACTAGGGTGTTATTGAATGGATTTGTGTATAATGTTTCCCTGTAAGTATCGATGCATACATATATGACTGATAATGGTATATCAAAGGAGAATTGCAGGGTTTAGTGAATGCAGGGGAACAAATCAAGTGAGAAGACGATGATTGGAAAGGGTTTTTATAACCACTTGAACATACCAGAGTTCTCGAAGTAATATTCCAGATTGAGCAATTAATTAACAAAGGTTGCAGAGTTGGAGATGGATTGGATGGTGGTTGAAAAGTTCCAGTAGTAGACTTCCATTGGATCAGGACTCGAATGAGGTGATCCAGTTTGATATGACATCATGGACAAAGGAGAAATTGAGGTTTCTAGGGTTGCGACAGGCTTGAAATCCAGAAGGAATTGTGACCCTTGATTTTCCTAGATCGACTATAAAGATTCTTAGTCTATCGGAGTATAATATGTTAGAGAACATAGTTGGAGGACTACTCCAATGAGCGACAGTCCGATCAATAGTGAATATTGATCGGAGGAGAAGATCAACGGTGGAGGCGGATAGTCCGATGACTATCAGAGTTGTAAACAGTCGAAGAACACAATTGAAGAGAGACTCCAATCGACGATGAATATCTACTCGAAGTGAGTTAGATCAACGATTCTGGAAAGGACACGTAGCAGTTGGCTCATCAATACCAAGATCGCAATCGATTTAAGGTCAATGGATTGTGATCATCGATCACGAGAGATCGATAATGGAGGTTAGTATTATGAGGAGGCGATAGTCCGATAGGCCAAATGTATATTTTTATCCAGACTAATGGAAATGATCTATTTGGAGTAACCAAATTGATGGATTTGGAAGAAGGAACGTGGTAGCCTTCCATTAGAGTGGAAGTTTCGAAGTGGTTTGAGTTTGTTAGATCAAACTATTGGAGCATGGATCCTTTGGAGTGGATCTAGTTCATCACACTCTGATAAGCTAAAGTATGAACCTTCAGAGAAGGACATTGTATCATCGGATTATGAACCATCAGAGTGGTTAAAA
>JASDQU010012717.1:69400-80736 GCA_032191745.1 Picea mariana | reverse complement strand
GGGTTTTACAAAAATATCTAAAACACTACTCTCCCACTAAAAACATATACATTGTCCATACTACCAAAAATTGATGAGATTACCACCATCTTGAGCACTATTGCATTCTAATGGTTATTGGCACCCTCGATTTGTTCTTGAAGTTGGGAAATCATATTATAGTGTTTGAAGCACATCATGAATTTATGCACTAATATGTTGATACTAATTATTGTGCATGCACATATAGAAAATGTGATAAACTCTTACTTCATGTAGAACTACCTCGAGGATTATGATTAATCAATGATTTGGGACAAGGATGTATATAGTGTGCTCCACCAATACGTTGATACCAACTATTGTGCATGCTCATATAGAAAAGATAATCAACTCTTTCTTCTTATGGAACTACCTTGAGGATTATTATTAAGCAATGATTTGGGACATGGATGTACATAGTGTGCACCACTAGAGAGTAGGGATTGATATGCATTAGTGTTCAAGAATCATATAGTCATGTGGGGTGTAGAATGCACATCAACCTTAACTCTACAACTCTAGCCTCAAACTGAAGATATCGGTCCCATCGTTCCAGTAAGTCACTACCACAAACCTTCAAGGTTTGATTCCTAATATTTCAAATAGATATACACAAGTAACCTCAACATATAATCCCTTATATTTCACATGGATACACACAAGGAACTTTTGATTAGTTTTACTAATGTAGGAGCATCAATTCCCCCCCAAGTAAAATTCGATTTTCTAACCTTCTAGAAGGTGGTGTGGCAGTGAGGGCAAAAATCTGCTAGATTTTCCTCATAATTGATTTGGTTGTTAATAATTTGTTGTGATATCCTAGTTTTCAGGGATCGTGAGTGATCTTAGAGTTCAGATCAAATCCTTTTAGTGATATGATCCCTATTGTAATTGAGTGATTTATAATTATGGCCTTAGGGCATTTAGAGAGGAGAGCCTGCACCATGTAGGATAAAGGCTAGGCCCTGAGTGGCCTTAGAATGTAATCGAGATCGATGTAATAGAGATTGTATATGATTTTTGTATATCTATGTGTTCATTGTTATATGTTTAAATCCATAAACCTTGTGTTTATGAGTGTGAGTAGTGAGGCCACTAGACAGATTTGCAGATCTGGAATACAATGGAAGTGTCATATTCCAGTGATGAAGGTGATCGACCGTCGATCACTGAAAAGGATCAACGACGATCCAACCCTTTCACATGAAAAACGGTGATGGAGTTAATAGAGAGGCGACCCACAAAATGATATACATCATGGATTGACATTCCACATGTCGAGAGGAGGATCATTTCATCCCCACTAGCTTTAGGATTGTGGAAAGGCCTTTGGCCCTCGAAAAGCATTAGAGTCGTCCATTGTCAATGACTAATTAAGTCATGACTGTCGATCTTGATAAGTGATTAAGTGCTTGTTGGCTTAGCACTTAGTCACGACCTATGGTCGTATGGAATATATAACATTGTTGAGATGTTATGGACACTATTACAGTCCATTATGTGGGTCCATAACCCACAGGTCCCGGGATCAGGATCATAGGAAACTATAAACAAAGGACCCCCATATTTTGTTTTCATCATTTACCAAGATTATTCAAGTAAACCTTGCCTCTAAGTTGATCGGTTTTAGAAACTCTTAGTGGTAGTAGAAGTTGTTGGGACATGTGTGTCATACACTTTGTAGTTATGTAGTAGAGGAGGCAATGATTGTAGAGCAGTAGCAGGGAATGAATGCTAAGAAATAGTAGGGAATAAATGTTGAGTAGTGGTAGAGAATAAATGCAGATAATTAGCAAAGAATAAATGTTAAGTAACAACAATTGGCCAATTATTCGCTGGTGGTTTCTAGCATGTCTAATTGGAAAACCATAAATGCTAGTATAATTTTGCTATGCCTATTTATTGAGTGTTAGGGTTGGAGGAAGAAAATGTGTGAGTTCTAACTTATTGTTATGTTGCCAAAATTTCTCTAGAATCTTTATGTTGCTATTGAAAACTCTCATTGAGATCAAGAAGACTATGTAATGTATTGTAACCATTTAGTTGCTAGATAATACATTGAGTGTTCTTTAGAGTTTGGGGTTTTCCTCTTGGAAGGTTTTTCCCTAGGAAGTCATTGCCTAATGGTTGTATGTTTGTGATTTTTTTTTATTACTACAACTTTATTTATTTAATTTCTACACATTTTCTATGATTAATCAGTGTGGGAAGCATATTTCTCACCTTTGGTTCCTTTCATTTCATATTAGAGTTTGGTCACTTCATATCCAAGGTGTCAGGGACAAGGTTTTTTTTTATTATCTAATATTGGTTTGATTGGGATCTTGTTTAGAAGAAAATATTTTTGTAGGGAAATGATGAGCATTTCTAGATTGTAAGTGGAGAAGTTTAATGGAACTAAATTTAAGTTGTAGAAGTTCAATATGGAATATCTTCTCATATATTGAGATCTATGGGTTGTAGTATTTAGAACCAAACCCGGTAGTATGAAAGATGAAGAGTAGGTGGTGCTGGAGAGAAAATAAAGAAGCCTCATTACACACTATTTGAATAATTCAATATTATTGAACATTTCTCTAGAATAAGTCGGGGGATTTGTACTAGGCTTAATCCATGGTTAATAAAAAAAAATCATAGAAAAAGTTATTCGCTTTGAGAATGGGTGATGGTGATTTTGTAGCCAAGAACTTGAATGTTTTCAATACTATTGTGACCTAGTTGATCTCATTTGGAGTGAATATGGATGAGGAGGATAGTTGTATGGAATTTTATGTTCCTTTCCAAATTTATGGGACAACTTGGTAATGGCCATTGGAAGCACTATAAATACCAAGTTGGTGCTTAGTGGGGTTATGTATGATTTTCTCTCAAAGGAGGTGCGATGGAAACACTTTGAATTCATCAATGAGGACTTGGTTGTTTGTGTATATCGAAGGAGAAAGGAAATAAGAAAGAAAAGGGAATATCCAAATCCTGTCAGAAACACAAATCTCCTAGAAATTCCAAGGAAAAATATTGGAACTGTGGGAAGGTCAAGAATTTCAGAAGAGACTACAATGAAAAGAAAAATAATAATAAGAAGGAAAATAATAATTTTTCTGATGAGTCTAAAAAATATTCTCAAGAGGATGGTGGAGATTCCTTTGTTGCAACTTTGACAATCCATGTAGGCTAAAGTGTGGTTGATAGAATATTTGGAGCTTCCTTCCATATGACTTCCCATTTGGACAAGTTTCAATATATGAGAAATATGATAGTGGGATGGTATACCTTAGCAATGACACTCCTCTCAACATAATCGACCATGGTAGAGTCTTGATCAAATTCCCTGATGGAAAAATGAAGGGTATTAGTAGAGTTTTAAACATTTCCCAAGTCGCCCTCGGGGGGGGCACATCTCAATTGGCAAGTGTCGTGATATGAAGTTCCATGAGGTTTCAAGTTCAAATCCCCCCGACTTATATTGTGTTTCACGTATGGGGAATCATGGGAACACCTGGAGGTTATAGTGGTAGCAGTTGGATAACACTACCATGTGTAACGCGAGTACGTGCCCAACTAGTTGCCAATTTCGCCATACATTAAAAAAAAAAAAAACATTCCCCAGGTCTTGCTCAAAACCTATTATAACTAAGAAACCTTAATTATGTGGGTGTGTAGGTTGTTTTCTCTAAAAAAGGGTGTAATATGGTATTAGGAGCTATGGTGCTCACTTATAAGGCTGTTCAAGTGGGAACTTTGTTCTAACTTGATAGGGTGTTCAAGTGGGCACTTTGTTCTAACTTGATGTGTGCACCATTCAATGTAATAGTTCTTTAATGTATGGAGTGAGAGATTTGTAGGATCTACACCTTCACAATCAAAACCTATATCTACGTTTGATGGCCATGCTTTATGAGTACTTGGAAAATATCTTACTTTAGAAACCAAGTTACCTATAGAGAAGGCAACACTATGGCACCAAAGATCGTGTCATATAAGTGGGAAGGCCCTACAAGCTTGAAAAAAAATTCTTGTGGATGGGTTTAATGATTGTGCTCTTGAATTGTATTTTTGAGAGCATTTCTTATTATATGGAAAATAGAACCGTGTTCAATTTCATTCTAGTTCTCACAAATATTTTGGGTTGTTGGACTTAATTCATTTTGATGTATTTGGTTGAGATAAAGTTTATTCTATTTCTAAGGCTTTGTATTATGTATCATTCATTGATGATTAGAGATTTAGCCTCTTTCTTTATTTTCTCCTCTTCGTCGTTATGAACCCTGAGTTCTAAAGCCTCCTTTTCCAACCTTTCCTTTTCTAGCACTGCTTTAATTGTAGATTCATTTTCTAGTATTTCCCTCTCCAAGTTCTCCCTTTCTAGTCTTTCTCTTCTTGACTCAAATCCACTTTCCATTCTAAAAATAACCTCATCTTAAGAGACAACTCTTCTACAAATCTCTTCTTCCTTCCACAACTCATTCTAGTATGGCCACCTATACTTGTAGGATTGTTAGTGTTGTATGATGATATCTAGAGGGTCATGTCATCATAATATTTCCTCCCAAAAATTGAAGGTTGACATGGTTTTCACTTTTGCCACTACCTCCTCAATATAGTTGAAACTATAGGATACCACATAGAAGGGTAATGAAGGCCAGGGGAATTTCTTATTTTTTGCTAAAGTGACTCCAACTCCATGTACAAGTGTTTGATATGCAATTTCTCGGAGGTATAATTTGTTTGGTATGAGCTTGGGGGCATATGAGGATCTATAGTTTCCCCAAAGAATCTGATGTATGTTCCCCTCTCAATGGCATACCGGTGATGTCACCCACCTCTCCAATAGCCTGTATTGTTTTATCTAACATGCCTTTTTCCAGTAAATGGAACAACAATTGATACAAGGAAGCTATAAAATGCTCACAAAGTTGAGTGTAATGAATTTGATACTTGTGCTCCCACAAATTTTGGCAATAAATGTGTATTGGTGGATCATTGGATTTCCATTACCAACCCATCCTTGGGAAGGCATTGATAACATAGGTGGTGTACAATAGATAAAAGGACATGTAGAGTGCCTAATGTGTTCCAGGGGTTGTATGTTTGACTGCATAGATGGCCTAAACCAAGGCAATAGAGAGGATGTCTCCCCAATTGAATATTGTGTCTATCTTGGTGATTGCATGGATTAAAGGCACCCATTATTATCTAAACTTCATGCCATCCTCTTCACCATATAACATGCTTATAAGAGCTACTATGATCTTATATGGAGTTCTCAACAAGCTAGTTGAGTATTTTCTTGTTCTCTTGGCTTTGAATAATTTGCTATGTGTCCACCATATATTTATAAAATCTCTACAATTCAAGGGGAATTGCAACATCCATTCATCATTAAGATCAACTTGTATTGCAAGAAACTTGTAGTATAATTTTAGGGAAGATGTTTGGAATTAAGCAATGGATTTTTCCTTGGTGTCTTGGATAAGCCTATGATCAATTTCTACCTAGATAATGAGCCAAAAAATGGTCTCTATGTAGGGGAACACAATAGGATGGGAAATTACCATGTGCAAATGTGAGTGTTTGATGGATTGTTAGATCCCTTTGTTTGTATTGGTTTCTCTGTGAAGGAATGGCATTTATGGGTACATCTCTTATCAAAACATCTATTGTAGGTCTCCCAAATTGAAGACTATACCAGGTTCCATACAACACTTTGTATCAGCATAATTGGTCCTAAGAAGCTGAAATCTCATTCCATCTCGACCTGCTTGTGGTTTGGCCTCAACTCAATTATGGGTTCATTTTCCTTCTTATTTTTCTTAGAAGCCATGTTAGAATCCTGCAAATTATTCATATCAATAACAATAGACATTAATAGTGTTAAATAAAAAATAAATAAAATGCCTATATGGAAATAGTAAATAAGGGTATAGTAGGATCTTATCTCCTAGTATCGATTATTACAGATGAAAAATTTGTTCTTAAGGCAGTTGTTTCAATGTATTCCTTAGTAATTTGTATTATTCATTGTTCATTCCAAGGGAGAGTTTCCCTGTACTTGGTTCAAGCTAGAAAAAGGAAAAGTAAAATTACTCTTTTGGGTTTTTTTTTGTCTTTTTAGATATGAATGGTATTAAGGGGGATTTGAAATGAGAAACTCAACTTCATTGCTTGGATTCCCTTCCAACGATGAAAGCATGAATATAGATTTATTTGATGTGAGAGATCACACGAAGGATTTGATTGGATTGGAGGGGATTTCTTTATTTCCATGGATAAAGAAATCCGATGGTTGGGGAAACAAAGATTGACTCCTCTCCTCACAATCCAATTTAAGAAGGGATCTCCTTGGTATGTCTAAATTTAAAATTCTGAGACGATATATATATTTTATTTTTGTTTATGTGTGGTTGGAAATTGCAAGGGTTTAATTCCTTAGAACATTTGGATGCATGGGTGTTTAATTTTTGTGGGAGAAAACTTTAGTGATGGGGCTTGTGGCCAACAAAAATGGTTGTATTGCAATCTTTAAAATTTCCATGGGAAAATAGGTGAGGGGATTCGAGCTATGGTGAGATGGTTTAGAGATTCTGCATTTCAAGCACATGGAGAAGAATAATAGAGGAAAATCCCTCCATGAAAAGGGGAATGAAAAGGGGAATTGTCTACTATACTACACTGAGGATTATGACTTTTGGGGTTAGTTGGCTGGTGGGAAAGGGAAAAAATACCCCTTTGAACTTTATAATCCTTTTAATTTTGACATTTGAGATATTTTATGGACAAGTGGCATGAATGTAATGGATAAAAGGTAGACTCCTCTTTTTTTTTAATCAATGGAATATTTAAAGAAAAAATAATTCTACTTGTGCTTTGTTGGAAGGAAGTGCATACTTGGAGAAATGCAATGGGGAGGTTGGGTGATGATTCACATGACTCTCATGGAAAATTCATAGATTTTTGTGTAATTGGTAAATAAACGAGGTAAATCCATTTTTATAACCAAACAATGATCTCTTTTGATCCTTTTTGAACTTTTGATAAGTCAAATCAAAATTTCACATGTGAAAAAGATTTAGTGAGGTCTGATAAAATATTAGTGTTATGGCTCGAGGAAACTTATCATAGAGTTTCAAAATTTGGTGATTCGTAATGTGTCACAAGGGAAAATGTTTTCAAGTACGATATGTTGCGAGAGATGAAAAATTTTAGAGGTGCGATATGTTGTGATGAAAGTTTTTTTTTTTTTCTATACGATGTATCACAACCTAGAAATTTTCCAACAATGCAAGGGAAAGCAATTTCAAGATACATTGCAAGGAAAAAAACTTCTAGAGGTGTGATATGCCAAGTTTTCCCCAAAAAAAATTTAAGTTTTTTTTTTTTCGTGTCATAGAGAAAACAAGTTTTCATGTAATGCGGTGTATTGTAATGAAAATGAATTTTGATATGATGTACTGCACGAAAGGAAGTTTTCATGTGATGAGGTAAAGGAAAATTTCACAAGTTTTCAAGGCTGTGATAAAGAAAGATTTACTCAAAAAGGTTAAGACAAGAGAGCTATTGCAAATTTTAAGTCTCGATGAGATATAGAAGAGTGTTTAAGACTTGTTACATGGAAAATCTTCTGAGTTATGTGATTAATTCAATGACAAGTCCATGGAAGTTTGAAAGTCTGAAAATTAAAGAAGGGACCCCAACCCATTTTGCCTTCATCAAGCGACAAATAMAAGAAAATGCCATGGGAAGTTGTTGCTTGCTCAATACACACACACACACACACACACACACACACACACACACACACACACACACACACACACCTACTAGTTATAACCTTTATACAATTTGCGCAACCTTATGCATTTTRTGAAGGTCATTTAAAAACAATTATATATACAACTTTAATTTTATCGTGCATTTTGTACAATAATTTAAATTGAGAGGTTAACACCAGGAGGGGTGTTACAACATAAGTCTCATGGAATGTYCAAGGAAAAATACTAGAACTATGACAAGGTCAGACATTTCAGAAGAAACAATAAGGAAGAGAAAAAGAAGAATAAGRAGGAAAAAAAGATTTTGTTGATGAGTCTAAAAAATATTATTAGGAGGATGGTGGAGAATCATTTGTCACATCTTTGGAAACCCATGTAGGTTAGAGTGTGTGGTTGATAGAATATGGAGCTTCCTTCCCTATGAATTCCCACTAGGATTAGTTTTGAGTATATGAAAAATATGATGGTGGGATGGTATACCTCAGTGGTGACTCTCCTTTCAACATAGTTGGCCATGGTAGATTATTGATCAGACTCCTTGATGGAAGAGTGAAGGGGATTAATGGATTTTTTCACATCCAAAGTTTGGTTTGGAATCTACATTATTAAGAAAAATTAATGATGTGGGTGTGAAGGTGTTTTCTCTAATAAAGGGTGTAAGATGGCTCAAGGAGATATGGTTCTCACTAAGGGTGTTTGTTTGGGAAATTTGTTACAACTTCATGCATACACCACTCCATGTAATAGTTATTCAATTTTTGTAGTGAAGAGATATGTAGAATCTACACCTTCACAATTAAAACCTATATCTACTTTTGATGGTCATGCTTTTGAGGTACTTAAATAAGCCCTTGCTTCATAAAGAAAGTTACCTACAGAGAAGACAATGCTATGGCACCAAATATAGGGCCATATAGGTGAGAAGGGCCTATGAGCCTTGAAAAACAAAAATATTGTGGATGGATTGAATGCTTGTGATTTTTGTGATCATTTCATAAATGGAAAATATAACCATGTTCAATTTTATTCTAGTTCTCACAAATCTCCTGGGTTGTTGGATTTAATTCATTTTGATGTACTTGGTTTAGTTAAAGTTCCTTCGATTTCTAAGGTGTTGTATTATTTTTCACTTATTGATGGTTATTCTAGAAGGACATGAATATATTTTCTTCAAACCGAATATGGAGTTTTTAGTTAGTTTAAGGAGTTTAAATCTCTCTTGGAAAATTAGACTGGTAGGAATATTAAGGTGTTGAGCACTGATAATGGTGGTGAGTTTTGTTCTGCAAAGTTTGATAAGTTTTGTAAGAAGAAAATAATTGAAAGGAATAAGACAAATCCATATATCCCTAAGTAGAATGGAGTCGCAAAATGGATGAACAAAGCGTTGATAGATAGAGATAGGAGTATGCTTAATGGATTTGACTTAGAGAAGAAGTTCTGGGAAAAATTGGTTTCCATTGCATGTTACTTGATTAACAAGTCTCCCAAATTAGCTCTTGTGGACAAGACCATTGTGGCGGTTTGGATGGGAAAGAAACTCTCACTTCAACATCTTTGAGTTTTGGGTTGTGAGGCATATGCTCACGTGAATAAGGAGAAGTGGTCGAAGTTGGATAACAAGGCTGTGAAAGTATATTTATCAATTATGGGATTGGTATGAAATGATACAATATTTGAGATCCTATGGTTGGAATTTTTTTTTGTAGTAGGAATGTTATTTTTAGATAAGTTAAGTCTTCTCCCACATTGGTGCAACCAAAATTGGATGCGAACAAGTTAATGGTTCAACTACAACCCTAGATTGAAAAAGTTAAACCTAAAAATGAATAAGAAGTTCATGATGGACTTGATGAGAAGACAGGTTCAAAGCATTTGGAACTGAAGGAAGAAACTCCACCTCAAACTTTAAGGAGGTCCACTAAACAAAAAAGGAAACTAGAAAGATATAACTATAGTTTGTCTAATTTTAGATGTATTTTTCTTTATTTGCTAACATTAATGAGCCTAGAAATATGAAAGAGGCAATGGAGATGGAAGATAAGGAGTCCTAGATATTTTCCATGGATGAGAAAATGGATGCATTTAGAAGGTATGATACGTGGAGCTTGGTACCATTCCTCGATGGATGGAAACCCATTGGATGTAAATGGGTGTTCAAAAACAATATTAGTTTAGCTGACAATGTTGAAAAGAAAAAGGAATTATTGGCTACAAAAGGATATTCCAAGGTTGAGAGGATAGATTTTGGTGTGTGGTGAAATATTTCTCCTTCGGACAGGGTGGAATCCCTCTTGATCAGGTTCCTTTCGATCGAGACAGACGTTAATGAATGGTGATTTGAATTCTAGATCTATTAGTCTTATGTTATCTGTTTCATAGAACGAGAAGGAAGGGAAAGGAGGTAGAATGAGTGTACCCAGTTTCTGATAGTTGTCCTCGCTGCCCCTAATGGTTGAGATCCATCTCCAAGCACCAAGATACACAAGTAATCCTGCGAGAAACAAGCAAAAACCTTCTCTACTTCTATCCAAGGTTAGGAGATGATAACTAGTCTACTAAACTTGGAAAATGAAACAAGAAATGAACATAATAGATAGAGAAACAAGCCAAGTTATATTTCATTAAAATAAATATACAAACTGATAGGATGAAGCTAATCCTCCAAGCCTCCTCTTCAACCCTTTATGTCTTTCACTTGGGTGAAAAGGTTTCTTCTAAAAAATCAATCTCTCTTGAGTCTCCTCCAAGATCAAAGGTTTGATGCTCTGAATGATTTATTCCTCTCTTTCTTCCCTTAAATGGTCCTGGTTATATAGGATTGGGAGGGTCCAAATATTAGGATAATTAGGGGATGCTGGTTGAGGATTTAGGGGATTATGTTAGGATTGATATTATCCTCATGGTTATGATCTCTCCCATCATAGAAAGGAAGAAGGTCGAAACAAATATCAGAAAAAACAAGGTGAACAACCTAAGAACCATCCACAATCTTCTCGAAGAATCCCCCTAGATTTATGGAATTTTTCCTAATCAACATGGACGCTCCCCTAGAGATGCAGACAGAGCGTCTAGGATGATCCCATAACATTGTTTCAAGGGTATGGATGCTCCTCCAAAGTGGGAAAGGGAGCTCCCATGTTAAAAATAACCAGGACTTAGGGAAAATGATAAAATTTCAATTTGGAAGTGATGTCTTTATCCTTTAATTAAAGTGGGGAACATAAGATATCATTCTTTCATGGTATCATGATTACGCCACTTAAGGAAAGTGCAACAAATGAGGGATGAAACTAGGCATAATTAACCATGACATCTGTAGAAATTGGCAATGCAATAAAAGAGTGTATTCACAATTGCGACACTTAGCGAAGTGAGATCTGACACTTAGCAAAGTGAGAAAAGGGTGTATAACATATCCCCCCCAAAGTGTGAGGTCAGAGGAGAAAACAATGGCCGAAACACTTTGCAAAAATTCTTGAGTCAAGGGACTGAAGTAGACAGACATGTCAGAAAAAGCAAACATTTATCAATATATATATATAT
>JASDQU010012717.1:8249-18516 GCA_032191745.1 Picea mariana | reverse complement strand
ACTAATACATCCTCCCGGAAAAGTCAAAAAGTCTAATGGTTAGAATTGATTGTTACCTTAGTCTCATTTGAACAATCAAATTAGGTAAAAGTTTCTTTCAATTGTACACTTGTTATTATATTTTTTTCAGATTTCTATTGTACACTTGTTATTATATTTTTTTCATTAGAAATTTCAAGTTTTTATATTTTTTCATTAGAAATTTGAAAAAACAGATTTTCGTGAAATTATTGATTTTTTTGTTGTTTAATTGTATTTTAGACTGTATATTGATTTTATATTTTTTAATTAGAAATTTGAAAAAACAGATTTCTGTGAAATTCATAGTTGCATGGAAATCGTTCTTGGCATTTTCAACATTTAGTTTTCAAGCTCCCAAAGTTTCAGGAGCTTGGGGAACTAGTTGGGAACGTTCCCAATTGGCTGAGAACTCTTTTGGGAATTTGAGAGTTTTTTGGGAGCTTCAACATCAAAGAAATGAGAGCTTGGGAACCAGTATCCTAAAAGAAGAGTTTTAAATTAGAATTATATTAAATTAAAATGTAAATATATTTATTCCTTTATTACAAATACATAATTTCTTAAAAATATTCTCATTATATTTATTCAAAATATCACTATAAAACTAAGACTAAACTATAGGTAAATATTATTTCAAAAATTAATAAAGTAAAAAAACTTAATAATACACACTTTATAGTTGTGGATATGAAAATTTTTTAATGCATTTATGTTTTCCTTCAAGCCCAAACTAAACATGGAAGTGGAATAAATCAATACCCTATCCACCACATGCATTTGCTCCACTCTGTAGTTGATATCAACCAACCATATCATTGACTTTTATTGTATTTTCATATTAGAAAAGTAGTACTATTTTGATTTTTTCAATAAAAAAAGAATAATGCTTCAAATTTACAAAGATGTTTAAAGTTTATATATGTAAAGTTTAATTTTAAAAAGATGTTAAAATTGTATATATGTATTTTCAATTTTGTTTCTCATTTTTTAATGGAATATTTATGGATATTAAAGTTTCATTGTTGTGTTAAATATATTCATATAATTATTAACACTAATTAAATTAGTAATTTTAATATTATAGTTGTTGCAATAGGAGAAACATTGTCCTCCATTCAACTTCAATTTTATTGAAATAAGATTTAAAATGTATCAATATCTCTATACTTGCAATCTAAAGTATCATTGTAATCTAAAATATTTTTTATATATATTTTAATATATATTATTGCTTCTCCCAAATTCAAATTTCCTAAAACTTCTACTCGTTCCAGACACTCGTATCCACGTTCCCAAAGTTCCTATGTTTCGGAAACTCGTGCAACATTGGTGAAATCACAATTTTTTATTATTTAAATTGTATTTTTGAATGTATAAATGAATTCAGCATAGTAAAAATTATTGAAACATTTTAATTATACAGAATTAATCACTCAAATATGAAGTTCCAACAATTTTTCATATTATTTAAAAAAAAAATGAAAAAATATATCCTTAAAAACCTAAAAAAAAATTACATATCTTTAAAAACCCAAAAAAAAGTGTTTCCCATAAATATTATTTTCATATTTTATGAACATGTTTATTAAATATACAATTTATATAAATTTAATTTTTTAAATCAAAATAATAATGTAGTAAAGTGTGTTGCAAATAATATAATTATAACAAAACATAAATAATTATCAAATATTATTTATTTTAAAAACTAAAATTTTATGTATGAAATTTATATAACTAGAAAAAGTTTAATATTCATAATTTTAAAGTTTGTTTAATGATTTTGTTTTTACTTTACTTTAATTTAAATATTTCCGATTATTTTTATTAGAATTGCAAGTTATTTTTATTTTTATTAGAAGTTGCAAGTTAATTGCATTAATTGTAATATTATCTTATTATAATTTCAAAAATGTTGATAATTTTGAAGTTATGCTTTATAAAAGGTGGTTTCTTATTGTTATTTACTTTATGTAAAATAATTATACATTGTGGTATGTATAATTATAATTAATAATATGTATAATTTATAGATGATATAAGGTGTTTTAAAATTATTTTAGAATTTAGTCAAAATTAAGTTGTAAAGAAAAGATTCAATATTCATGAGGCAATTTCCAAAACATTATGGCATGAAAGAGTCTATAATTTCTATTACTATTAATTACATACAATCTTACACACATATATAGTTGAAATCAGATCCAACTATCTCTAAACATAAAGATAATAGTTGAGAGAATCTCTCAACAATTCCATCAAATCTCAAACCATTCTCTAAACTAAGCACATAGCATTAATGGAAGCATTATCTCCAACACACTTCTTCTACTCACTTCTGAACTATCATAGACTCCACTCATTCTTCACTCTTCATCTCTAGGTGCCACTTCATTCATCACAAATATAATTGCTTCTGACCATCATGACTAACTGAGTTTACCAGACAAGCAGCCAAGTAACTGGACCATTCTATGGAGATAATTCCATTTGTCAAACACATCCAACATTTATCTAGGAAAATACTCTAGATATTGAACCTATCCAAAAATTATATCCATAAGTTAATCATACAAGTGACCTTTTACACACTCACAATCACAAAGACATTTTTTATTACGTTGCCACTTTTGTATACAGGACACATATGTTGCCATACCATATGGGTGATTTATAATTTAAACGAAAATACATGGAGACTTCTTGTTCTGTAAAACACAAATGCAATCTCTTTGAATGATGGTGAGTCGTTGTTTGGATCTGTCTTCTGAAACTCCCATATAATCATCTCCTCGTGGGCATTGTCCCACTCTCTTTTTCCTATGCCCGCAAAGTGAGAAAAATGGATAATAAATAATATTCTTCAATCTTCTAAAAACTAAAAATGCAACTATTTAAAAAAACAATATTAAATACATATTCTTCAATCTTTCAAAACAAAAAATAAATACATACTCATCTTACAAAACTTAAAAACAAAAAGCATGAAAAAAAACAAATTAAATATATTGATTTAATCAATTAAATCAAAATCGCTTTCATGTCAAACGGATTGAATAGATATGTTTCATAATTGATTGTGACAATTTATTATATATTTTATTTTTCTTAATGTTTTTCTAGCATAGAAACAAAATTCTAAAGAATCATAAGTAATCATTTATCCTTTTAAGATCTCATAAACCAATTAGATTTTATTGGAGGTTAATCATCATCATCATCATCATCATATTATTAAAATTAAAAAAAATTATTATTTTTTTTTTTTCAAAATTGAGTTTTGTAAGTTAAAGTATAATTCTAAATTTTATTATATGATTCTAAACTTAATAATATAATAATATATACATATGAATGGTATATCTATATTTTTGAATAATTTTTCATGAATATAATTGTTTTTAAAAGAAAAAAAAAATTGAATAATTTAAATTTTATATGTATATATATGATTTTGATAGCTATTAATTGAGTTTAGTTAATATTGTTGAAATGAATTTTTGTTATCTTTCTTATTCAAATTCAATTCAAATATGGTTTTGATAGCTATTAATTGAGTTTAGTTAATATAGTTGAAATGAATTTTTGTTATTTTTCTTTGTTATCTTTCTTAATTTATATAACTTATACATGACAAAATCAATTCAAAATACATATTATAATTATTTAATTAATATTATTAATAATATGATCCTAAATTACTATACATCAATATCAATTGATAACATATCTTACTACATATTAACATATTATAAATATAAACAGAAATAGCATTATACCAGTAACAAATATGTTAACTAAAGTATATTAACAAATGGTTATTAAAAAATTTGTTAACTAAAGTAGATTAACAAATGGTTTACTTTGTTAACAAGTAATTTATTATGTTAATTTAAATATGGAAAAATAAATAATAAATAAATAAAACAAAAATCTTTATTAAGAAATCCACAAAATCTTATTATTATGTTACATATGAAAAAAACAAAAAAAAAAACAAACAAAACAAGTTATAAGTAAAAATCCTTGTAAAACCCACAAAATCTTATAAATTATATTAACTCAAATGTGCAAAAAAAAAAAAAATCTTTGTTCGAAAATCCATAAAATTTTATTATTATGTTAGCTCAATACATATGTTATAATATAACATATGTTATATATAACATATAATACATATGTTATAATATAACATATGTATTATATAATACATATAAGTAAAAATCCTTGTCCGAAAATCCATAAAATTTTATTATTATGTTAGCTCAATACATATGTTATATTATATAATATAACATATGATACATATGTTATAATATAACATATAATACATATGTTATAATATAACATATAATACATATGTATTATATAATATAACATATGTATTTCTTAATACATATAAGTAAAAATCCTTGTCCCAAAATCTATAAAATTTTATTATTATGTTAGCTCAATGTTTATGTTATATTATAACATATGTATTATATAATACATATGTTATATTATAAAAAATAAAATAAAAACATATATAGGTATAAATCTTTGTTTTTTTTTTTCATTTAATTAGATTGGGAAATGTCTTCTCATCAAATACCTCATATGTTAATTTTAGATATACAATACACAACAATACCACAAATCATTTTACAATACATAGAATATATATTTCAATAAATATAAACAAATATATATATATATATATATAATCCCTTGAATAGCACGTACTAAGGATTCTCATCCCAAATGAATAAAGTGACTGACTCAAATACTATCTGGCTCTGAAGTCGATTAAAAACAGAAAAGAATGTATACCAAAAGCGAATCTACAAGCTAATATTCCATGATTGAAGCACTTTGTGCACTGGGTCAAAACTGGAACCAATTGTATGATAATACAAATACTCAATTGCAAAATAGAAATACAAATGTAATTTCCTAATAATCGACCAAGTTGAAGCTAGTGCACAACAAGGCCAACTGAACCAGTACAGAAATGAGTAATGCAACTGAGCTTCGCAAACACATAAGACAACATTGGTTCCATATGAGCTATCTACTGAAAATGACCATCATTAAGCACAATCTTCATCATCTAAAATTTTCGTAGGTGTTATCGGAGTGCAAAGCTTTTAAACAACTCAAAAACATACAACCATTAGACAATGATTTCCTCAACCTTTATGGGAGAAAAACCCACACTCTAAAGCACGTTCACTGTATTGTTGAGTCATCGTTGTCTCAACAAGAATGTTCAGTTGTAGCATAAGAACTCCAAAACAATTTAGCAACATAACTATAAGTTGAAACTCACCCATTGTTTTCCTCCAACCATAGCACATTAAATAGTCATAACAAAATTATAAACCATTTATGATTTTCCAATTCGAAACCACCAACAATTAATGACCAATTGATTGGCATTTATTCCTTGCTAGTGATCAACATTTATTATGTGCCACTATTAAGCATTCATTCCCTACTACTACTCAACATTGATGTCCTGCTATTGTTGAACAATCATTACTTGCTCTACATGATTGCAAGATTGTGAGGTGTGTGACACACATGTCCCAACAATATCCCACTTGTTATATACCTTGCAAGAGTACAAGGAAGAATGCATCAAACTATGAACTAATTGTTATGGGCCATAAGGCCCATAGACTCAAAACACCACTTGAATTTACCTATGCTCGCCAATTTTGTTAATGCATATGGGATTCAATACCCCAAGGTCGAGCCCCTGTGAAATCTAATGATGTTTGTAGGCTCGTGAGCCAAGTAATTATAAGTTGGTAGGCTTATTTGTTTATTAAGCCGAAGAGCCTAGATGCTAAGGTCAGTGGACCTGATTTTTGTATATGTAATTATGCAGATTATTAATAAAATGCATCAATGCGTGTAGACCGACCACGAAGAAAGAGTTATGGGGAACTAAGCTCCACTGGGTAGGGAAAGGAATGGGGCTGAGAGGATATGAAAGAGGGGCTAATCTTGAGGGCTTAACCCAAGGGAATATTATAATGTATTCCTAAAAAGTATTAAAGTTGGGAAAATAAACCCAGTTATCCTAAGTTCCGTTGAGGGGAGGAAAAAACTCCAAGTGGACAGGAGCATGCTCCTAGAGAGCCAAGTGTCACCCAAGACACATGTAGATTTATGTGGGAAGCTCCACCTTTGTTGGGGTACACGGACCATTCTGGACACCTTCTGCGGAGGAGTTCGCTCTCACCATTGCATCTCTCTTACGATTTTGTAGGTTGACCATTCTCACCATTTTTCCTTGCTCGCTCTCAACATTCTGACCAGTCTGGCCATTGAGTTTCCAACTAGTTCATCCTCAGCATGTTGGCCATCCCTTGTGCAATTCACACACGCACTGAGCAAGTACGCAACCATAATCATTTTCGCCTTTGTGAACCTCTGTAAATTGTTGTGTTTTTCCCTTACCTTACCTGATTGTTGGTGGTTGTGGATTGAAGAGGTGGGTTGTCAGGTCCGTGGTTGAAGAGGCAAGTTTTCAGGCCCGTGGTTGAAGAGGCAAGTTGTCAGGAATGTGAGAAACTCTCTCCAGGTGAGAGAGTTTGTTGGGAAGTGATTTCTCCTTGAGGGAGTCCAGTACCAGCTACGGAGATTTGAGAATTCTTGATCTGACCTGTTGTTGAAGCCCTGGAAGAGAAGTGGAGCAGTCAATGGACTGTGGAACAGTGAAGGTGCATATTCTCGAGGTGGGACAGGCATGTGGGGAATTATATTCTGTGAGCAGTGGGCGTAAGTAGGCTCCTTGGAGAGAATCCTTCCAGTTGCACAGTGCAGTTTCTCGTAGTCTCAACCTAGGTCTAGGATTCCTTTTCCCTAGGTGGAGTTTAGTCCCAACTCGGGGGTGACCCATTGTTGAGCGTGATGAGCAGTGTGGTCTAAGGATGGGAGGTTCATGGAAGGTTTGCACGCAGTTGGCGGCCATCTGTTAAAATATAAGTACCAAATCTATGTTCTTTGTATGATGTGTATTGTGTACATGTGTTATAATGTTATCAAATTTGTTTGTGTTTATTGCATGCATGTATTATTGTTGCTTCCGCATGAATAGTGTATGAACATAATGTTATAGTTGTTAATTTTCATTAGATAGATATGCATGCATATAAATTCACAAAATGGTATCAGAGAAGAAAAAACAAAGATACAGTGGTTTGGGTAGCGTTACCCGGCAGGTGCTGGTGATCGGGGATGTCACAAAGTGGTATCAGAGCCATGGTTTCAACACTGAGCCTGGATGGGCCATGTTAATGGAAGTTGAAGAAATTTTTTTAGAAAATAATTGTTGTCAAAATGGACAAAATTCAACTTCAGAGCCCATGGTTTTTACCCGGAACTTGGATGGGCTACGAATGAGAAATTCAGAGTAATAAGTCCAGAGAATTTTGATGTACAGAGTGCCAGAAGAGTGTTGAAAGAACACTTGGACTGTGTTCGGAAATACAGGAGGTGTAACAAGTTTAAGAAATGGCCACAGAGAAAGAAATCACAACATTCATGGTGTTGGGTTGTAGGATCTGTTCGGGAGAAGGAGAATCCTTCACAACTGTTAGATCTAGAGGAAGGTGCAGAAGGGTTAAACTGCAAGTCCTTCAGAATTCGCGACTTCGACATGGTTTACAGGTTATAAGAGTAAAAAGGGTCGAAGTTTCGGAGTCCCAAAAAGGATCTACACCGTAGATCCAGAGGGGAAAAGTATTGACCATTTGATTAGCCGAAGATAGATCAGATCCGTCGGATCTATGGGCAAGTGGTTGTGAGCCATAAATCTCACAATTCATATAAATTTGGAGTTTGACGGTTGGGAAAATTGGGGTGTGTCAGTGCACAAACCTCTGAAGCCCGAAGTCTTGAAGCAGAAGAGCAGAAGTGGCGTGGCAAGATGACGCCGCTAGTGGTGACATTAACCTTTCCTAGACATGCCACGTGCCACCACTTTAGTTGGTGACAACTATATTGTGTGGACCCCAAGGGGTAAGGAAGTTCGGGAGTTCGACGTTCGGAAGGATTGGAGTGTGAAAATGTACAAACTGTCGATGCCCGAAGTTTCGAAGTGACATGTCTTGTTGATGCCACTCGAAATGACATGGACACATGGGATGTGTGTCACGTGTCAGTGAGTTAAGAATTTTTGGATGATTGAAATGCCCGATAGAACATGACATGTGTCACCCTTCTGAGTGGGCCACGTGTTCGCTTCTAATATTTCACCACATGGGCCTTCTCTCGAGCATGGAAGGTGGGTCCCCTGATGATCACAGTGGACGCATGGTGCCAGATCATGAATTTTGGAGACTTAACACTTTAGAATAAATGGTTCATGCTAGAAGGGGATGAGGAAACCCCCGAAGTTTTGTAATGTCGAAGTAAAGTGACATGATGACGTCACTGAGGGTGACGTGGAAGTTTTCGAAGATTAGCAGTTCAAGATTTTTCAGATGTGTGGATGTGAAATCCTCCGAAGTCCTAAAGCTTCGAAGCTCCGAAGTCCCGAAGCCCCAAAGCCTGAAGTTCCATAGTGGGTGACAGTCGTTAGATGTTGGGTAGTCGTGGACCGTTGATCCACCGTACTTTGCGAGTTCGGCAATTCGGCACTCCGAGAGATTTGTTGGAAAGTGCCTTGGAAACCGCTGAAGCCGGAGTCCCCAAATCTCCAATCCACCTTAGATCTGAGCCAGGAATGTGGACCATAGATCCACTGTTCTTCGCACATTGTCAGTTCATTGTTCTGTGATGGTTGGAACACATGAAAAAGGGAAACCTCTAGAGCCCAAAGTTTCAAGGCTCCGGATAAGCACCCAAATCATTATCACTGGGTCACAGCCATGGTCACATGCAAACCAAGGGCTAAAGAAAAAGGGGCTAGCACCTGAAAATTGTTGCAGAACAGAACTGGGCTTAGATATTGAAGCCCGAGGGGTTCTTGACCAACCAAGACCTACAGAAAATGAAATCTGATATTGTTTTTGTTGAATCAGATTGGTTTATTCTGGAAAATTATTAAAGTCTGGTAGCCTGACAAAACTTGGTTGAATGCACATTTTGCAAAGTTAACGATTGTCAGAACCGAACCGAATTGTCACATAGTGCAGAGAAATGGGGAAGGCACAAGGTTCTTACAATTCAGAAAATGAAGTTAGAGGAATGGATTTCCATTTAGGAGTTGAAGGATCAAACTCCAATGGGCATGGAGAAGAAATAGATAAAGACGTGGGCATGATGAAAATCATTGAAAAGTTACAGAAAGATGTCTAGACTCACTGAGAAGATAACAAAAAACTCATGAAGGCCAGGGAGCAACGAGAAGAATTCAACATAAAGTTGATGCAGATCCTGGAAAGAATAGAAAATAAATTGGATAAGGAGAGTGGCTCAAGCAAATTAGGAAGTCACAGAAGAACAAAACGTGATAGCCGACATCACCAACACTCCCTGAGGCATTCCAATAAGAGAGTACACAGTAGCTCAAGCCCATCCCTTGTTAGGAAGCATAAGAGGTCTGGGGTGGATGAGCTACGAGGGGAAATGAACAAAATCAAACCTCCTACATTTTATGGTGAACACAATAAGGATGAAGATGCATAGATATGGCTGCTAGGCATGAGGAAGTACTTCCAATTGCATAACTATTCTTCTCATGTAGAAGGAAGAATTGCCATCTATCAACTTAAAGTAAAATCATCCATGTGGTGGGATCAGTTGGTGCAAGTACAACACCTCAGGGAGAAAAATGTGACTTGGAAGGATTTCAAGAGGCATTTTGAGAAGAAATACCTGACCAAGAGGTATTATGACAAAAAGATGAAAGAGTTCTTTGAACTTAAACTGAGCAGCATGGCTACTGACGAATATGAAAGGAGATTCTTAGAGTTGTTGAAGTATGTCTCCTTCATCAAGGATGAGACAGTGAAGATTCAGAGGTACCTGAGTGGGATTCCATCTTTCATCAGTGATAAAATCCAATATGATGATCTCAATACTCTGGAAGAAACTGTAAGGAGAGAAAATGCGTATATGATCAACAAAAAGGAAAGCCTACTTTCTAGAAGGCTTGGGAGGACAAGAAGAAGTTCAAGAAGGAACGGAGGCAGAAGGGAAACAAGCCTCCATTTTTCAAAAGCAGTCCTTAAGAACATCCATCTTTTAGAGAGCATATAATGGTTGAGGTAGGAGGGAAAAGGTCAAGGCAGGCACCCATTCAATGTTG
>JASDQU010012716.1:114907-125969 GCA_032191745.1 Picea mariana | reverse complement strand
GGGGTTTTAGGGTAATGGACCACCAGTGCACGGGAAAAGGAGGAATACTCGTGCATATGTGTGCGGGTATAACTCAATTTCCCACACATAATGTGCAGTTGTGTTTGACACAGCCGCGCATGTGGGCATAGGGGTTGAGAAGACACACACGCATGAGATCCACGCATGTATGACTGACAGTCACGCACTCATGCGCGGTTGTTTCTCAGAAAGTTGTGCATTAGTGCACAACTATGCAAAGAACAGGTGCGCACATGTGCACACCTGTCTGGATGAAAGCCGCACACTATGGGCAAGGCTTAGGGTTTGTAATTTTTGATATTTTTATGCTTTTTGATGGAGGATGAGGCTGATCAAATGTTTCGGTGTGAATGCAGGAGATCAATAGAGTATACAACACGGTGTTGGTCCACTAGAGAGAGCGTGACTGGGACCGATTATGGGAGGTGGTGAGAGAGCAGTCGGGTGTGCAGAGACACTTGGCAGCTTGTAGGTTGCTCAAGTTCTTTGACTACTCCCTAATATGATAACAAGAGTTCCTGCTTCAGTATTTTATTGGGATGTGGAGCACTGATCGACAGTGCTTCATTGTTAGAGGGGAGCAGCTAACATTCTCTTCTATAGAGGATGTATATTTCTTAAAGAAACTCCCATTCTGTGGGAGGGCACTAGTCGTCGATCCCCAGCTATCGGGGGAGGATCGAGTGGATTCCATGGTGGCTCTCCATTGTACTGCGTCGAACCCTATGTCAGGTTCGGTCATATGCATCGAGGCCATCGGTGACTTACTAGTTGAGTTCATCGCAATGATGGTGGTGAGGATCTACAGATCCTTGGTGTTGTCACTATTTCTTGTATGGGGTTTTTTCCTCATTGGTTTGGGCCTTGGAGTGGCAAATGCAAAGCACAGGGTTGAAAAACCCACTTATCCTAAGTTTGGGGTGCAAATGCACATTCGTTAAGAAGCGGGAAAATCTAAGCAGCCAGAATCTGCGCGCCCAAATCTACAACCAAGGTTCCATTCCGAAGCCCCCTCGCCATTCTACCTTTAAAGCGGGTGGGTTCTGGAATTGAGCGCGCATCTCTCAGTGGTCTGGATTTGGGAGCCTAGATCTACGGTCAAGGTTGGATTCCAAACCCCCCTTGTCTTTCTACCTTTAATAGGGGGGTGGTCCGGAATTGGCAGCTTAAAGCGGTCCCCCCTTTATCACATCTCCTACTCCCTCCACTTACCGCCTTCCGCCATGTGTCTTCCCTTGTCACATCTCCCGCTCCTCTTCTACCTTTCACTACCACACACCCATCCTCCACTCTCCCCAGTGTCATGTCCCTTTTTTCCTTAGACCCTCTTATCTTCTAACACCTATACCTCCATGCTCCATGCCACTTCCACCTGTGTTGTGTCCTCACTCCCCAACCTATCACATTGTGGCCTCATTGTCACCTTCTCAAGGCTCATCGCCTCATCAGCTGGTGTCATAGCCTCCGTTTCTTTGCCACCTGGTGCTTACATCAGCACCTCTCATCTCACCCTCATAGTGTTGACACCATCGCCCCCATCAGACCCTCATCCACATCCACCATATAGGTCCCCTCGTAGCAATCCATTGAAGCAGCAGAAGCCAAAGGGAGGTTGCCATGTTTTACAGGTACATAGTTGACCGAGGTTGTTCCCAATCCCAAGGAATAATTTATTGAGGTGGTTGGTAGTGGTTAGACATCATCTCCACTATAAATGAAAAGACCAGAAAAGGACCTGAGATAGGTCAATTCTTCTGCAGGATTTCTAGTCTAGCCTGACAAAGATTGCGTCTGACAAGCGAATGCACGGGTAGACTACCCAATGTCTGCATGTGCAGCCTAACAGAGAAACTCACCTTCGCAAAGAATTGAACTCATGACATGATCGTGCCTTCAATGCCTGAGTCAGTTCCAAGTATATATAGGCATTTTTTCCATTTTGTAAAAGATCGATGGTAGAGCATAGCTCCCGACTGTAAATCTTTAACATAGCCTCTGGTTATCTGGTTATAGATGAACATTTGAGACTTCTTATTTAATGGCAGCCAGCTTCTTTTTTTACTTTTTCCTCTGAACCTGAAAGCTTGGGCATGGACAATCCAGTCGGGTGTTGCATAGTTGTATGATGTATGTTTGATTATATTAGTTCTACAATATTTTTAGGTTTATCTTAAAGTTCCTCGGCTCTGAGAGGATCTCATATCCAAGACTTTTCCTCTTTTGTAAAGGCTACTGGGAGACCGGATGTCCAGAGAAGACTTTATTTCTCTTCTCCTTCCCTCCATTTACTCACCACTTATAACAAATTACTGGCTTAAGTTAGGTCAAGATCTCACATGTCTCTATTGTTCCAACCTAGTCTTATGAGTTAGACGATATGGTTCTGAGTTTTCTTCCATTTGATCACCCTTTACAAACAAATTGTGACATGAAATTATGGGTGTCAGGGCTCTGCTCCTGCTGCAATCCAAGAGTGACTTCCGACACTAACATTTTTTGGCACCGTTGTCAGGGACAAAGTTGAAGATTTTTTCCCTGGGATTGAACGACATTGAGCCTCTGATTCTAAAGGTGCATCAAGCATTAGAGCCCTACAAGATTGCTACTGTGCACCTGGTGACTCCACTGTGGCGACTCCAATGTTTCCACTTCACTGTTTCAGTTGTGGCTACTTTTAGCGCACCTGAAAGCTGACCCCAAGGAGCTTTTTCGAGAAGGTTTCAGCAGCTACTTTCTCAGCTTGAGAATTTCCCTTGGGTAGCGACAACATTAGGATATGGCCTTTGATGGTGAACAAAGACCAGACACATTCGAAGCTGCGCATCTTTCACCTGGCGACTCCATGATTCGAGGATCAATTGGCGACTCCACTGGTTCAATATGGAGAAAATCCTTGCTCGGAGGTTTTCTCCTTTTAATTTTTCTGCTATTCCTGGTTTTCCTAATGATGTCCCTTCTCTGAGTGAATGGAGCAATTATTTGCCTATATTTAGAGAGCGTAAGGAGGACAACCCTACTCAGCATCTCTGTGAGTTTCATGAACTCATGCATCAGTGGGAGATACATCATGAGGATGTATTATTGAAAATGCTCATGTTCTCGTTAGCAGGGGATGCTTGTAAATGGTATCATTCTTTACTCCCTACTAGCATTTCTTCACTCACATAATTTCATGCATCTTTCACTTCCTATTGTTAGAAGCTTTATCCCTCTGAGTTAATTTTTCATAATTTTTGTGAGGAATACCACAACTATATGCAAGATAGAGTTGCTTCTTACGTAGGCTGTGAGGATGATCCTGATGACTTGGATCAGAAATCAGACCTTCCTGATCCCCATTCGTCTGCATCAGAGGAAGGTTATGAGAGTGATGAATATCCCGAGGAGGAAGAAGATGCTTCGAGAGGAGTTATGGAGCTAATAAAATCTCTCACTGCCAGACTAGACAGGTGGGAAGCTGAACAATGTGCAGAAGATTTTCCATCCTTTGAAGCAGATTCTCTTGGTAGCTCTATTGAGGGCAATTATAAAAAATTCATAGAGGTAGAGGCATTAGTGTCTGCCCCTAATGAGCCCGCTGTCTCAGAATTAAAGGAAGAAGCCATTGTGGAAGAGGATTGTTCTATTTTCCTTCACGAGGTTTCCCATCATGTATTTACATTTGGGATTGAAGAGAAGGATCGAGAGATCGTTCCTTTTTTACAAGATGGGGGAGTTTTTTTCTCACCCAGCTTTGATGATCATCCCAGTAGCAGAATGCGAAGCCTTCTTCTCTGTTCACAAATGCAGGACATTGCAAGGAAATCAGCCTTCCTGAGCAGCATGATGAGCAAAAGAGCTTTCCCACGGGTCCTGTTTATGGCCATTATGAATCTGACCCTTGGGAGAGCCAAGAAGAAGAAATCCTCCCAGATATGATTGTGTCTATCGGAGGTTGTGATGATGAGGGATGTAAGGATGGAAGTCTGGAGGAAGAAGATGTTCTCAGTGAACTGATAAAGAAGGTGGAATCTCTCACTGTCCAACTAGCAAGGTTGGAATCTGAAGACAACGAAGAGGACTTTCCATTCCTTGAGGCAGATGTTCTTGGCAGCTCTTTTGAAGAGGTTATTGAAGATTTCTTAGTTGCATTAGTTTCTACCCCTGATGAGCCTATTGTCTTAGATTTAAAGGAGGAAGCGACGGTGGAAATGGATGGTTCTTTTTCTATTCACGAGATTTCCCATGATGTGTTTACATTTGGGGTCAAAATGGAGGATCGAGAGGTAGTTCCATTTTTGCAAAATGAAGGAGTTTTGTTCTCACCCAACTTTGATGATTATTTGGAAGGAAAGCATTTTTCCTTATGTCCAGAGCCAGTCAGCGAGCAGCCACCGCCTGAGATCAAACAACCTACATCAGTTGTCCACCCACCTATGCTTACTAGAGATATTCAGCCACGCGTGAAAAACTGTGTAGCAGAGGAGGCTTCTTGTCACCAATTTTCTGGAGTTTTCCACTGGTCCTATGAGCCTGTGAAGGAATACATGGAGTTGTATTTCCTTCACAATTTGGAGCCACCCTTTTTCATCTCAACCTAATTCTGCAAGGAGGAGTTGAAGAGCATAACCATTCTGCTGTCACAGTTACACCATCTGTTGGTGATCATAAACCGAAAGAAGAAGCTTCCCTTCAAAAATAAACTGGGTTGGCTATGGTGCACATTTGCTTTCACCTAGCCCCATGTACAAATAAATTAGTTTAGGGTTGTACATAAATGAGCTCCTATGGAGCCCATGTATATGTTTTTTCTAATTTTTAGCATTTATCTTCTCAGCAAGATGTTTTGAGCAGACTCCATAGCCCAACAACAAGGCACTAGAATTGCAAAAGAGTCCTTAGAGCATCATAGGGATGACTCTATCCCACATGGAGCCTAATGTTATCACTATTTCTTGTATGGGGTGTTTTCCTCGTTGGTTTGGGCCTTGAAGTGGAAAATGCAAAGCAACGGGTTGAAAAACCCACTTATCCTACATTTGGGGTGCAAATGCACATTCGTTAAGCAGTGGGCAAATCTGGGCAGCCAGAATCTGTGCACCCAGATCTACGGCCAAGGTTCCATTCTGGAGCCCCTTCTCCATTCTACCTTTAAAGCGAGGGGGGAGGTCCAGAATTGAGCACGCATCTCTCAGCGGTCTGGATTTGGGAGCCTAGATCTACGGTCAAGGTTGGATTCCAGACCCCCCTTGCCTTTCTACCTTTAATGGGGGCGGTCCAGAATTGATAGCTTAAAGCGAGCCCCCYTTTGTCACATCTCCTAATCCCTCTGCTTACCGCCTTCCACCATGTGTCTTCCCCTGTCACATCTCTCGCTCCTTTTCTACCTTTCGCTACCACATACCCATCCTCCACTCTCCTTGGTATCATGTCCCTTTTCCCCTTAGACCCTCTTATCTTCTAACACATGTACCTCCATGCTCCACGCCACTTCCACCTGTGTTGTGTCCTCACTCCCAAACCTATCGCATTGCGGCCTCCTTGTCACCTTCTCATGGCTCATCACCTCATCATCTGTTGTCATAGCCTTCGTTTCTTCGCCACCTGGTGCTTACATCAACACCTCTCATCTCACCCTCACAGTGTTGATGCCATCACCCCTGTCAGACCCTCATCCACATCCACCATATGGGTCCCCTCGCAGCAGTCCAACGAAGTAGTAGAAGCCAAAGGGAGGCTGCCATGTTTTCCAGGTACATAGTTGACTGAGGTCGTTCCCAATCCCAAAGAAGCAGTTATTGAGGTGGTTGGTAGTGGTTAGACATCATCTCCACTATAAATGAAAATCCCAGAAAAGGACCTGAGATAGATCAATTCTTCTATAGGATTGCTAGTCTAGCCTGACAAAGATTGTGTCTGACAAGCGACTGCATAGGCAGACTTCCCAATGTATGCATGTGGAACCTAACAGAGAAAATCACCTTCGCACAGCATTGAACTCATGACATGATCGTGCCTTCAACGCTTGAGTCATTTCCAAGTATATAGGCATTTTTTCCATTTTGTAAAAGATCGATGGTAGAGCATAGCTCTCGACTGTAAAGCTTTAACATAGCCTCTGGTTATCTGGTTATAGATGAACATTTGAGACTTCTTGTTTAATGGAAGCCAGCTTCTTTTTTTACTTTTTCCTCTCAACCTAAAAGCCCAGGCATGGATAATCCAGTCGGGTGTTTCATAGTTGTATGATGTATGTTTGATTATATTAGTTTTGCAATATTTTTAGGTTTATATTGAAGTTCCTCGGCTTTGAGAGGATATTATATCCAAGACTTTTCCTCTTTTGTAAAAGCTACTGGGAGACTGGATGTCCAGAGAAAACTTTATTTCCCTTCTCCTTCCCTCCATTTACTCACCACTTATAACAAATTACTGGCTTAAGTTAGGTCAAGACCTCGCATGTCTTTGTTGTTCCAGCCTAGTCTTCTGAGTTAGAACGATATGGTTCTGATTTTTCTTCCATTTGATTACCCTTTACAAACAAATCATGACATGAACTTATGGGTGTCGGGCTCTGCTCCTGCTGCAATCCAGGAGTGACTTCCGACGCTAACACTTGGGGACTCAACGAATCACTAGTGGTCAGTTGAGGGTAGTAGAGCACACCAAGATGATGGGGCAACTGAACCAGTGTTGGCGAGCCGACTATGGTGACTTCCCTTTCGAGTSTATTTTGGTGGCTTGGTTCTTAGAGATGGTGCCTCTGTTGTGCATGAGGATTCTGCTCGAGCCCATGGGACGACGACAGTCGCGACTAATGCAGTGGGCCCATGTGTTGGCCCAACATGGTGGTGGGGATGGTGGCCAYTATTTCATGGCCACAGTGGCTCGAGTGTGGTGCCAKATGCCACAGGTGATCCTGAGATATCCATACGYGGGTATGGACTATCGCCATGATCGAGACATGGTGTTTCCTCTTGGGGAGGACTGGGATCAGCGAGGTAGGTGTTCTAATTTTATTTTWTTTTTATTTTGACAAATAGTAGTGTTTATATATGTAAATGGATGTTGACACTATATCTGTTGTTTTTTTGCAGATGTGGGACCCCGGGGATGAGAGGAAGAGGTCTTCGGGGAGCCACCTCTTCGGGGGTTAGCTCGACCAGCGCCAGTAGAGCTGAGGGTGGGACAGAGGTGGCAACGAGATGACGTTGGTGCTGGACCATCGAGAGAGCCATAGGGAGATGCCGGGGTCATGCTGGAGGATTTGCGCTGACGTTTTAAGCGGGTTCTATAGGGTGTGTCTGAGGGCATGTGGGCCCACATCCAGAACGAGGATGTCTTGGAGCAGTGTGTGGGAGTACCAGTAGAGTGGTGGACCCTGATCTGTCGAGCAGCAGTGGTGGGGGAAACAATGACTGGTCAGATGCCTCCTGGATCTGAAGGGTCCCCAGTTGGTGGGGTGCCTCTGGTTGATAGAGGACCTATGGGGCGAGCTCTGGGGAACCTTGAGTGCCAATTTTTGTATGTACGGGCTTGGGAGCCCAATTTTGTATAGGGTACTTGATACCCATTTTTGTACTCATAGGGGTGAGGGGATTCATGAGCCTACAAGAAATTGTACATGTATATTTTTTGTAAACACTGATGAGCTTCATGACGATATATATATATATATATATATATATATATATATATNTTTATGTTTTTATGTATGATGTTTTTTCTATGTGTTGTGACAAATGTATGATGCTTATGTATAGAATCATGTTGTTTAATGTCATAAATGTCAATCTAATACTAGGTTATCCATGTGATCTGCTACTTGATTAAGTGTTCTTGGAATATGTGTAAATGTGATGGAATCAAAGTTGTGAGATAGGATTCAAACTTGCAGGTATTTGTGAAAGAGGCAAGGATCGTGAACATGATATACATTGTTGAGTTGCAGGACGACAAGCTGGGAATATAATAGAACACTAAGGTGACGAATGTGGCAGTGGCTGGCCTCAGGGAGGAGACCAATGATGATGTCGTATTTAGCTTGGTTGTTGGTGGTTGAGCCCAAACATATGCCACTAGAGTGGAGTAGGACATGTGAGGGAGTATAGAGGGCCCAAGCAACCAAAGCGAGATTCTGGGTCCAGCGGCTGGCACCGTTAGCGTAACCGATGTGGTAGGCTAATGGATGATGCATATATCAATAACACGGATGATATATCATACATGAGGAGTGGTGGCAATAAAGAAAACTAAAAAATCTACAAATGTGTACAAAGAGAAACCTAAGGTAGGGGGGTACTCTTAGGTGTAAAACTTATTTAAGTACAACCTGTTGATGGGTTCTTTGATAGGGTAGCCTTCAGGAGAGGCCAAGATGTAGGCACCTTTAGTGAGGCAGTGTTGGACGATGTAGGGTCCATCCCATAATGACTCAAATTTCCCATGGCCGAGAGTATCGTGGGCGATATCGTAGGCTAACAGAAGATCCCCTTCGTTGAATGAGTAAAGGTTAACATGGCGGTTGAAGGTGGCTTTGGACTTTTTTTTAGCTGCCTCATTGTGTTGTAATGAAGATTGATGATCTTCATCAAGCGACTCTAAGGTCAGCAGGCACTGCTCCATTAGAGAAGTGTCAGGTAATAGCTCAATGGAAGTGTGTAATGTGGGGATTTTGCACTCGATAGGGAGGGTGGATTCGATCCCATGGATGAGGTGGAATGGTGTAAAAGTGGTGGTAGTTTTGATTGCCATGAAATAAGCCTATAAAGAAGAAAACAACATATGATGCCAATTGGTCTTATGTTTGTTGACGGTATGTTGTAGCATGGTTTTGAGGACTTTGTTGACAGCCTCGACCTTTCCGTTGGACTGAGGGTAGTGTGGGGAGGAAAACTCATGGGAGAAGCCTAACTTTGAGGAGAGTTCCACAAATATCTCGTTCTCAAAGTTCTTACCATGGTCGGACACTAGTTGTAGTGGGACTTCGAACTAGGTAATGAGGTGGTTGAAGAAAAAATGTGTTGTTGTGTCAGCGGTGTTGTTAAATGTGGGCATGGCTTCGGCCCATTTCGTAAAGTAATCCACTTCAATGACAATGTACTTGTGTCCATTTCTAGATGGAGGATGGAAATTCATGAAGTCTATGCCCATTTACAGAAGGGGTCGACTGTGATGTGTTAGCGATATTTTTGGTAATGGGGTAAAATGCGAAAGAACGGGTTAAAAACCCACTTGTCCTAAGTTTCGGACGCAAAATGTGCCCGCGGTAAGCAGCAAATAGATTTGGACGGTAGGCATCCGCACGCACAGATCAACGGCGTACAAGGGATTTTGNGCCCGGATCAACGACGCGCGAGGCGATTCCGGACCCCCCCTGCCTTTCTACCTTTAAGCGGAAGGGGGGGGGTCCGGAATCGGGGGCGTATCTCTCTAACGGCTAAGATCATAGCGCATGGATCAACGACGCTCAGGAAATCCCATCCTTCTTAGCTGTGCGGTTTGAAATCAGCATGGGGCCCCCTTCCTTGTCGTATCATCTTGCCATCTGTCCTCCACTTGACTGTGCGATGAGGATCGCTCCCTCTAGCCCCTTCCTCATCTTCCGCCATCTGTCCATCTCCCCACTTCTGGTCTGTGTGGTCCCGCTCCCATCCCGTCATCCATTCATCACCTGCCATGTGTCCTGCGCCAACCCCCCACTAAAATGTGCCCATCATATCTAAGTCTCCTGCCCCCTTCGTTTATTTCTTTCCACCATGTGTCTTCTCCTGTAACCTCCCTCACACCTCATCACCTCTCATTTCCACCCTCGTAGCCTCAGCGCCACCAATCCCATTACGTTCCCCCTAGCCTTCACGATGGTCTCCACGTCTATTCATTAGGTTGTTCGAGCTAATCCAGGTGGCAGTGCAGGAGGCCTTCCACGTCCCAAAAGTGCTGAGTTGGCCGGGTCGTCCTCAATCCCCATAAATCAGTTGTTGAAGTAGTTGGTGGTGGTTAGACATCAGCTCCGCCATAATGGGAAAGTTTGGCGACGTATTAAAGGCACGTCGATTCGCCCATGGAACTATCAGAGAGCCCGATTGCGTCCACCGAAGTTGCACGACCATTCAGAAGCTGCAGGTGAAGATTGTCAGAAGCCATGCAGACGCAATGTGTTTAATGCAGTGTCTTGATTTTGTTGTTGATTGTTGTTTTGAGTATATGAAGGCGTTTTTGCCATTTTTTGTATCTATCAATGGTTGAGCAGAGCTCCCGGTTGTAAAACTTTAATAAAGCACTGTTTTCTGATTATTTCTAGACTTCTGAGACTTCTTGTCTTATGAATGCTAGTTTCTTTACATCTTTGTTATACTGTGTTAGAGAAGCTTGGAATTGGAGGATCCAGTCGAGTTGTAGCTGTTATAGGATGATGTTGTAATGGATCACTGTAATGGTTACGGAGTCTCTAATCGGTTCCTATGTTTTCCTTAACGTTGAATGACTTGGAATTGGAGGATCCAGTCAAGTCTTCTCTTCAGTTTCTTAAATCTCTGAACCAGGAGGATCCTGCATTCAGAGTTTTTCCCCTACAAACCACTGTAAGCCTGTTTCCCAGAGCTGTTTGTTCACCTTTCTTACTAAGTCTTCCACCTGCTCATCTTTTAGTCGACCCACTGGCTGAAGTTAGGATTCCAGACCTCCTTTGTTCTTTACGTACCAGATCCAGTTCCCGAGTTAGAGTGATATCGCCTCGAGTCTCTACCCATTTGATCGCCCATTTATCAAATCATGACAGTAAACTGATGGGCATTGGGCTCTGCTCCTGCAAGAAATCCAGGAGTGACTTCCAGTGCTAACATGATGAATGGATGTAGAAGAGATGTGGTGCTCGTTCTTTGTTTGCATATAACTGACATTTTTCACATCGCTTGACAATGTGGATGCAGTCATGAAACAAAGTGGGATAGAAGTACCCTGCTTGAATGATTTTTTTGGCGATGGACATACCCGAGAGGTGACCACCACAAGCGCCACTTTGGAAATCGTTCAAGACTCTGTCAGCTTCGTCGATGGTCAG
>JASDQU010012716.1:103426-114857 GCA_032191745.1 Picea mariana | reverse complement strand
GTCTTCCACCTGCTCATCTTTTAGTCGACCCACTGGCTGAAGTTAGGATTCCAGACCTCCTTTGTTCTTTACGTACCAGATCCAGTTCCCGAGTTAGAGTGATATCGCCTCGAGTCTCTACCCATTTGATCGCCCATTTATCAAATCATGACAGTAAACTGATGGGCATTGGGCTGTGCTCCTGCAAGAAATCCAGGAGTGACTTCCAGTGCTAACATGATGAATGGATTTAGAAGAGATGTGGTGCTCGTTCTTTGTTTTCATATAACTGACATTTTTCACATCGCTTGACAATGTGGATGCAGTCATGAAACAAAGTGGGATAGAAGTACCCTGCTTGAATGATTTTTTTGGYGATGGACATACCCGAGAGGTGACCACCACAAGCGCCACTKTGGAAATCGTTCAAGACTCTGTCAGCTTCGTCGATGGTCAGGAATCGACGAAGAATGGTGTAGACCCCACGTCGATAGAGAACGTCTTTGATGAGGAGGTATTGGGGGTGTTGATGGCGAATGCGTCGACGATCATCTCGAGAGAGATGAGACCCAAACTTTTGTGTGTGAATGTAGACGAGGAGGTCGTCATACCAGGGTTCATCAGAGGGGATGAAGAAGAGGTTTTCATCGGGGAAATCCTCATTGATGGGGGAAGATTTAGCTTCTGAGGGAAAAGTCGTAATGAGTTCAGAAAGGACAAGAACTTTCTTTCTTTTCGGAGTAGACAACTCTAGATTGTATTCCTGGAGGATAATGATCCATCGGGAAAATTTTCCATTAAAATGTCGTCGACTAAAAAAGTATTGCATGGGGTTGGAATATGTTATGACCTTGGTGGTTCGAAGCAGAATGTAATTTTGCAGTTTTTGGATTCTGAGAACAACTGCTAATGCAAGTTTATCATCATGGTTATACTTTAGGGGTGGCCCTGAAAGGTTCTTACTAATGTACTAAATGACATGTTCTCTCCATTCATCCCCTAATTGGACAAGGACTCCTGCTACGAAGACAACTGAGGTTGATAAGTAGAGGATGTAATCGCGATCATAGTCTGGGGGACTAATCAAAGGGCCATTGAATAGGGCGGATTTCAAATCATAAAACATTGTTTGAACATGTTCGTCCCATCGAAATGGGATATCATGTCGCAGTAGGCATAGGAAACCATGCGCGCAAGTGGCGTAGTCTAGGACAAAGCAATGTAAAAAGTTGGTTTTGCCTTGTTGACTTTGCAGTTGGCATAAATTCCTAGGTGGTGAAATTTCTATGATAGCTTGTGTTGGGCCACTAAACTATCATTATTTCTACCATTTCTTGACACATATTTCATCCATTTATACCATTCTTTATCATGTCATTTATCATAATTTATCATATAATTCCATTTTATAATTATTTATGCTCTTGTGGGTAAATAATATTTGTTCTCATTTATTTTTAATAAATTGAAGATTATTATGCATTATTTTGTTGATAATGGTTTATTAATGAATTTTTTATAAAATCACTCATGAGTTTAGCCTCCAAGATCTCTTCCAGAATGAAAAATTGATTTTCGGTTTATAATCAAATATTCCAACTTAGAAATCCGCTGGAATAAGAAGTGACAGTTTTGTGTTGGATGTTTTGGGCAACTGAAGAAGAATATTGAAAATCTGAGACATGGGTTTTGTGTAGAATGGACCAATTCAGCTTTCCATGGAGTCGTTTTCCAAAATTCGATCAGAATTGAGAGAAAAAGAAGGTTCTTTGAAGACAATTTTCCCAAATTTCTTGTTGTGGTCGTTTTCTAAATTCTTCCAATTGCAATGCAATACTCGACTTGTTTATATCAATTCTTCCAGATTTGATATTGTTTATTCAGATTATGTAATAAATACAAAATTGTAATAGGAAATCATTTTGTAATCCATTTATTTGTAATTTCCCTTTCCCCTCTGTGTATTTAAATGAAAACGTATTAGAGGGAGAGAGGGGAGAGAATTATGGAATTGATGGAAAATTATTGAATTTGAGGCAAAGCTAAGAACTTCATTTTGGTGTAATTATTTCTCTCATATATTTTAATGAAGAAAGATGTCCATTGAGTTTTTCATCTATTATTTGTAATTTGATTTGAATTATTTTCAAGGAGGAATTGACTCTTTGGTAGGTGGGCCCACTGCCCTGAACAAGATGATGCCTTTGAACATCAAAACTAGTTTAGTTGTGTGCTTGTTTCTTTGAATTTCAAATTATGTTCCTTAAAGAAAATTTCATTTTCTTCAAGTAATTTGTTGGCTAATGTATTTTCCATATTTGATATTTCCTGCAATTTCTAGATTTCATTTAATTTATTTCTCTAGATTAGCATTTGAATTATGTTGGGTACAATAAGTTAAATTTCCAATTCAGAAAGGCGTTGTTTAATTTAGTGTTGATTCAAGTTGTGTGATTAACATAACTCTCATTTCCTATCACTTGATTTATGCTTCTTAAATTTAGTATTGATATTCAAGTCTTGCATTTTATTTCTTGTTGAATGAGGTTGATAGTGTAGAACATAATCATGTAGGACCAATGTTAGTCGTGGGTATTTTATTTCATATATTTTCCAGGCTGCCTTGAAAGAAAAAGATGTTACTTAGTTGATAATTAATGTACAAGTGATTAGTTGTTTCTTTATTAAGCAATTAATTTTCCCCAACATATAGCTTGGACCTTGAGGGAATCCACAATGATGCCTTGTTGGGAGACAATGAACCCAAGGAGGCATCTGATAGTGATGCAAAATACACACTTGAGGGGGTTCAAGAAGATATTATATTGGCGACACCGTTGGAAAACAATGCATAATTCGTCTAGATGATGGGTTTGATTTTTGGATCAAGCAGTGAGGTCGTCCAAATAAGCAAGGATGATGCAAGCAAGATTATGAAAAACATAGGTCATGGCCTGTTGAAACATAGCACTGACATTTTTTAGTCTGAAAGGCATGACGCAATAAGCAAAGCTACCCCAAGGGGTAGTAAAAGCGGTTTTGTACTGATCTTCTAGATGGATTTGAATTTGATTTTAGCCAGAGAACCCATCCATATGTTGATGATTGAAGCTATGTGAGACATTCTACAACTTACAAACCTGTGAGATGTGGATCATTGCAGCTATGTGAGTCTTTCTCCAGCTTACAAACTTGAGAGAAAGCCCCTAAGAAGGGTATGTGGTTCCTACCTAAGACAGAGTTGGAATGTAGATATGACCTCCTCCATTTAGAGAGTTGAGAAGAACTCCAGATGATTATCCAGTGGGAAAGGTGATCTGTTCAGTTAGATGTGCCTGTGGCTGAGAACAATGTGAACATGTGAAATCCCAAAGTGCTGGGTCCATCGTCATGTGAACAGAAATGAATATGATGTATTAGCCTCCTCTGAGAAGCAGATTTGACGAGAAACTCCATATGATTCTCCTATGTGAGGCAGTGGGAAAGAAGATCTGTAGAGTGGATGTGCCTGTGGACGAGCACAAGTGAACGTGTGAAGATCTGGTTCTTCTATGTAATGTAGTGAGCCAGAGATATGGACATCCCTATGGATGTGCCCCTAGTAGATGAGCACTAGTGGGTGTATCATATCTCATACTGTTTAACAACAAATTTGACGAGAACTAGGAACTACTTGGTTAAAATCATATTGTTTAATCTGGCTAATATTGTTTAACAATATGAGCTAGGAAATGCCTTGAGCTCATACTGTTTAACTAGATTTTGCAGTTCTTGTATAGCTTTCCCATCTTTAAGTAGTTCTATAAACATATATAAGAAACTGACAAGTTTACTACCTCTTTTCCCTCTCTGGACAAAGCAGACTGATCAAATGCGTGAGACATTCCATATTCTCTTATTTCTGGATGTGTTTTTGAAGAAGACCCTTGATCTGCTTTGAATTCTTGCCTTGCCTCTTCAAAGATTTTCCTTTTCTTCTTTGCATAAAAAATCAGGGTCTTTTCTGCAGCATTTCTGAATCTTGAGTCTTCTGCAATCTTCTCTTTGGTCACTCTATCTTGTCTTGTAGTAGTGCCTCCTCTTGTAATAACAAAGACTATAGGATTAGATTCGCGAGGTTTCTCTTTAATTAATTGTATTTGTGGGTTCTTCTGAGGTCCTCGTCTTTCTTGAAGCTTAGCTAGCAGCATAGGGCAATCCTCAATGACATGCTCGAAGGAATTGCAATAACTGTAGGTTGTGCAAGGGTTCTGGTAGTCCCTCGCTAAATGTCCTGGATGCGCGCAGTTGTAACAGATTATTTTTCCTCTGCCTCGACCCATACCTCCTCCTCCTCCTCATCCTTTGTTTCCACTGCGAGGATTGAAACTTCCTCTTCCTGGAGAATTATATTGTGCATTGTTTCTTTCTTGGTGTACTTCACCTTTGATCTTGTATATGTCTCTTGATCTTTCGTGCATCAGGTCAAAAGCCCTACAATCTCTATCATCGTGCCCTACGGACTTACAGAATGTGCAGTACAAGTTTTTGGGTGTCTGAACATACTTCTGCATATAATAGCACTCACCAAGGCAATGTCAGTTTCTGCATACTTCACACCAAGGCAGGTTAACTTGCTTCAAGGGGCTCGATGATCCTAAGGCCAAATCTTCATGAAACAGGGGACAACGTTCTTTATCATGACCTTTGGATCTACATCTTACACACTAGATATCTTCTCTTTTGTCCTTCCCCTTGTCCTTCTTCATATCCTCAACCTACAGAGACAAACTAGTCAGCTGGGTCAAGATTTGGCTCATCCCTGAGCTAGATTCTCCCATAGGTGTTGATTCAAGCTTCATGGCGATCTCCAAAGCTTCTGCTTGCGATGAAGTCTTCAGTTGAATCAGGGGAACTCTGATGTGTTGTAAAATAGAAACAATGAACCATTCTTTGATCTACTCATCTGGGATCTTAAAATTCAATCGACCTGTTAGGGTCTTGAATCTCTGATCGAACTCCCAAACAGGTTCGACTACCTTCTGTTTGATCTCCTTCAGCTCAGTAATACACTGTGACTCCGACTTAGGTTTTTTAAACTCTGAAACCAGTGCGTTCTTGATCTCATTTAGTGTCTAAGGCTGCACAAGTCCTTGGACAAGCTTCATGTACCAACTCAGCGCGTGATCCCTCAACGTAGTGCTAAACTGGTTTCTTTTAACAACTTCATCGATAATATTTTTAATGTTCCATATAGCCTTGCACAGGAACCAGTGATGATTAGGATCTTCAGATCCATCTCCTTTAAAGATAGGGAGCCTCATCTCATCTTCCATAGAGATGCCTAAGTTTCCTGTCTGAGTAGATACTAAACTACTAGTAATAGTAGTATGTGGACTCTAGTGATTCGTAATATTCTAATTACTTAGCGTTTCCAAAATAACAGAAGGATTGATATTACTTACTTCAGTGGTTTGCGCAGTTCCTAATATTTCTGGATCATTCTAGCGAAGTTCTTCAACTTCCTCTTCCTCTGCTCTGGTGGGTTCTGAATGTTCTTCATCTATCAGATCTGCCTCTTCTCCACAGTAGAAACCCTCGTCTCTGTAGTTTTTCTTGAACAGGTTCTCAAGGTGAACCCCTCGAAATACTTTCCCACTGTGCGTATGTCTAGCTTCTGTGTCGTTGTCGCTATCCGAATTCTTGAACATTATCCTTTTCGGATCCAACCAATCTATTATATCTTCAAGACGTTCTTTTCATGCAACAACATCTTTATTCTTAGCTTCAGGAATTGTAAAAATTTTCCTTCGGGTCCTTTAAAGAAGTATCTCTCGGCCTGGCTATATGATTATGTTCTGTCAACAACAAATTCGGTGATATACCCTCCAATGGTACTATCAAACCAGTGATCTACAGCCCTTAATAAAATGTTGTTGACTCTCTTAACCTTCTTAATCAACTCTGACGTCCAGACCACAGGAGGTTTAGATCTAATCTCGAACTAGGTATCGGCTAACCTGGCTAACCACTCATATAAATCTTGATGGATTCCTCCAAATAATATCTCATGAATATCGGTGAAGATGTATCTCTGTAGCCAACCTTCAGTACTTAGCTTAGGGTTCTTATTTTGGGCTTCAATGAAGTCCCTCTCTTGATCCTCTATCCACTTATGAATCTATGTCTTTGATGGGAACCACCTTGAAATTCCCTTACACATATTCCTGTCCCGACAACAGAACCATTTGTTGGCACAGGGGCAGACCCGAGGTTCACTCCAAGAGTGCACCAACAAGCCCTAGCTACTGAACCTTTTGGCAGCACCTGTGAAGTAGATGCAGCCTCACCCGAAGCAACTAAGAGGGGGATTGTAGGACATAAATGTCTACAACCAGGGGAATATCAAGTGGATCTATCACAACAATGATACATCATTCATATATCACTTATCATCTAGGTCTATCCTGTGTAACTATAGATCTGATCTAACATAAGACCGCAAATAACAATATAACAATGACAGATATCCAGGCATCAATCATACATACGACACAAAATATACATGGTTCACCCTCTCTCTAGGGCTACATCCACATAACTGTGCTTATTATTTATTAAGGTAAATCATATAGTTCTTATATGTTCTCTCTGCTATCATATCTTCTTTCTTCTCTCTCTTTCTCTCTCTTTCCTATGCACCCAGCTGTAGGATTTGACCTTTGCACACAGCTGAAGATCTCACAATACAATCCTCTCCCTCCACAACAAAGCTATAACAACAATATCATACCAATACTCAATGACCAACAACAACGACCCGACCCAGGTCCTCTTGACATTTATTTATACATTACAATCCCTCGCCAACAGCCTTAGGTCGAAACCTAGGCATCAAAACCCTAGGTGTCTAAAACCCTAGGTCAACTTGACCCACTTTTTCCAGGCTTCGCCAGCCTGTCTTTCCTTTTTCTTCATGCGGTGCTCCAAAGAATCTGATGATGGATTTCTCTTCTTGTTGAGTTGTCCATGATCATTCTTTCTTGCTGATCTATCATCCCTGATCTCCTCATCCAACGGCTTGCTTTTCTGCACTTCACTCCATATTTCTTGCTCTTTTTCTCACTTCGATTGAGTGACAGATACTGTGTCTCCCACGAAGCTTGATTTTTACCTTTCCTTCCTTGTTCTTCGCTTCCTTCCATAACCAAGGGCCAACAAATATGTTTATCCTTCAGAGGAAGCCACTTGACTCAGAGGGAGTCAAAACTATTTGATAAAGAGGAAGAATAAAACCATCATTAGGGAAACCAATGCAATAATACATGATCATAATTTTTCTATGATTCTATGGGAAGAAGCATGCATGACATAGTATATGTTCAGAACAAGAGTCTTCACGAGACTTTGAAAAACATAACTCCCAAAGAAGGATTCACCGGAGTGAAGCATGAGATTGAACACTTCAGGATATTTGGGTGCCCAGTGTATTTTCATGTACCCAAAGAGAACAAGTCTAAGCTAGATACTTTAGAAAGAAAGGATACAATGAATCTTCAAAGACATTCCAAATCGACATCCCTGGTCATAGACATATCGAGACAAGAAAACATGTTGTCCTTGAAGAAGAGATAGCTTTTCAAAGATTCATAGAATCTCATATGGATATTGACAGTGAGACAATGCCTTCTCCCCCTTCAGCAGTTCAGAGGGAGACAAACATTATTCTAGTTGATCCATTTTATCTAATTGATATGTTCAAAGATATTGTAGTAGGGCATAAAAGTCCTACCTAGACTCACTCTACAAGAGGTAGAGAAACATACAAGCCTCTCAAGGCACATCCCAAGAAAGAAAAATAGATTGTTGACCTATCCTTCAGTCATGAGCCACTTCATTGATGTTGAGCCACCTTTTCATAGAGAAGAAAAAGGAGAATGGGTATGGAAAGATTCCATAACAGAAGAATACTAGTATATCTTAAAGAATGATGTATAAGATATTATTCAAGGACCAGAATGGAAGTCTATGGTAACTTCCAAGTGGATATATAAGATCAATCATGTAGCTTATGGAAGTGTCGAGAAATACAAAATGAGATCTATACCCAAAGGTTTCTCACAAGGATAGGGAGTTGTCTATGATGAGACACTTGATCCAGTAAACTTGATACACTTTCATCCGTACTACCATCCATGAGTTGGAAACTATATCAGATAGATATATTCTTGATGAGTTTGGATTTCAGCAAGAGTGTTGTTGATCCAAACCTATATCATTACAGTGTTGGTGACGAGAGCCTGATTTTGATGATTTATTCAGAAAGCCTTTTTGTTGGATACAAGTAATCCTTGACTTCTGAATTCGAGATGAAGAATCTGAGTATGATGCATTACTTCCTGGGACAAGAAGTATGACAAAGGACTGATGAGATTTTCCTGAGTCAAGGAAAATATAGTGAAAATATTAAAGAAGTTTAGTATGACAGAATGCAAAATCCATCGTGATGAATTTAAAGAAGAAGATTGATGATGATTCAGACAAGACTGATCCACAATTGATTAGATCACTCATGTATCTCGTTAACACCAGACTTGATTCATTTCATGCAGTGAATGTGCTTAGTCATTTCATGAGTCAACCAAGACAAACTCACTAGACAACAACAAAACATGTATTGAGATATATACGAGGCACAATTGGATATGACCTAAGATATTCCTCCAGTGTGAACTTTAGTTTGAAGGATATGCCGATTCAGATTGATCAAAAATTACAGTGGACCAGAAGAGCACATCTGATTGATGTTCTACTGTGAATTTTTCTATGGATTCCTGATGCAGCAGGAAACAAAACTCTGTGGCCTTGAGTACCACAGAGGCAGAGTATATAGCATCGAGTGTGTGAAGCAATGTGGCTTCACAAGCTTATAAAAGATTTACTTAACCATGAGATGGATCCTATGATGATAAACAAGATTTGTGTCTAAATCTCCTTGAGAACCCAGTGTTTCCTGATGGATCAAAACACGATGAGATGAAATATCCTTATATCGAATATATGATGCAGAGGAAAACCGTACACATGTAGTACCTTCCTACACATGAGAAAATTGCAGACATATTCACCAAACCAAATTGGTGAAGAATGCATCCCTAGTTGAGAGGGAGTATTGATGACTCCAGCCAAGAAAAAATTCAGAGTACATCCGTGTGAGACTTTTCATGATGAAGAATGACTCCCTAGCTGAGAGGTAGTGTTGATGATTGCAACTATGTGAGATATTATCCAGCTTACAAACTTGTGAGATGTGGATCATTGTAGCTATGTGAGTCTTTCTCCAGCTTACAAACCTGAGAGAAAACCCCTAAGAAGGGTATGTGGTTCCTACCTGAGACAGAGTTGGAATGTAGAGATGACCTCCTCCATTCAGAGAGTTGAGAATAACTCCAGATGATTATCTAGTGGGAAAGGCGATTTGTTGAGTTAGACATGCCTGTGGCTGAGCACAAGGTGAACGTGTGAAATCCCAAAGTATTGGGTACATCGTCATGTGAACATAAATGAATATGATGTATTAGCCTCCTCTGAGCAACAAAGTTGATTAGAAACTCCAGATGATTCTCCTGTGTGAGGCAATGGGAAAGAAGATCTATAGAGTGGACGTACCTATGGACGAGCACATGTGAACGTGTGAAGATCTGGTTCTTTTGTGTAATGCAGTGAGCTAGAGATACAGACATCGCTATGGATGTGCCCCTAGTAGATGAGCACTAGTGGGTGTATCATATCCTTTGCTATATTTTTCAAGAGTTAGACCTTCCTGTAACCCTAATTGTAATGTAAAGGGTATAGGTTGGCCCCACCTTAATGTGATTAAATCTAAAAAATAATAAATATGGTTAATATTAATTATATTATAATCCAGTGAGGTCGGCCCTGTTGTGCCAATAGACACTTATGTTGACAGGTTCAGGTTAGTATAAGTAAAGGTAAATTCCTCATTGAGAAATCATATCTTTCATGTGAGTTTGGAAATTTCAGCAAGTACATCTACTTGGGAAAATGTGCACACCTCTATTGGGCTCTAGTCTTCTAGGGTTTGAGAACCCTCTTGTGTGCTAGGTTTCTTGGTGGTGAAGGTATTTCTCTTGAAGAATATAGCAAAGGATTTGGCTGGGTTTTCTTCCCTTGTTGAGAAGGGTTTCCCAGGATACATCTTGTGTTCTTGTGCTTGGTGATTCTTCTTATGATATTGGTTTCTGCAACATTAATGGTTATGTTTAAATGATAAAAATGGAACTAAATTCATGCTTAACCTTGCTTATTGAAAAATCAACACCATAAAGGAAAGTGCCTTGTGGTTGGCACAATTATCGATGATTTGGTCGATGAAAGGGGTTGGAAAGTTTTCTTTGGGACAAGCGTGATTGAGATCGCGAAAGTCTATGCAGACATGAATAATGACCTATTTTTTTTTAACGGGGATGAGGTTAGAGACCCACGAAGTGTACGCAATGGGGTAAATGAATCCAGTAGCGCGTAATTTTTCAATTTCTACCTTGATAGCTGCACCTTTAGATGGGTGAAGGGGGCATTGCTTTTGATGAACAGGGGCGACATCTGGCCAAGTGTCGATGCAATGTTCAACTATAGAAGGATCGAGGTCGGGCATATTTGTATATGACCAGGTAAACATATCCCGATATTCCTGAAAGAGAGTTTTGTAAGCAGTGAGTTCTTTAGGGGAGCATGTGGTGTTAATGGTGACTTCTTCTATGATTCTTGGTTTAACGAAAATATCAATTTTGACGGTGGGGGAGATGTTGGCCATGTTTCCTTCTTCAAAATCTTCTGAGGCAGGGATAGGGTTTTTGAACCAGTTTATATGCCCCGAAGGAATAAAATCCTTGGTTTTGATTGCACATATAGAGGCTTGGATAGGGGGGTAAAAGGCCTCATGTGAAATAAAAAGTGCTCGATGATGGAGCCATGGGAAATAATGGGTAGTGAGTTTCTCTAGGATATCTTCGTCGTAGTGAAAAATGCGAGAATACAAGGGATCTAGGGAGGTGACAGGGTTAACTATCAATGGGTAAGTGTTATTGTCCTCGAGTGGTGAGGATGTAGATGGGATGTCATGTACAGGATGCAAGGGACCACTAGACATAAAGTAAATGTCTCGATATTGTGGATGGTACCTTGTTCACTTCTGGACTGACGACGAAATATATCACATATCAGTAATGTGAGCCTCAGTAGGGAGTGGCTGAGAGGGCTCTAGCCGATATGTCTGGCGTACTACACCTAACGTTTGGCGAAATTGTGGTAGTGCTGGGCAATGATGAGTGTAATGGCCATACTCTAAACATATGGCACAAGCGAATTTTGTTCGCAACCGTTTATTGCATGTAGTTGAGTACTCTATAGTAGTAGAGGATGTACTTGGTGGAGTGGTGAGCAATGTGGTTCT
>JASDQU010012716.1:68549-92242 GCA_032191745.1 Picea mariana | reverse complement strand
TAAACCTAGGTGTCAAAACCCTAAATACCAAAACCCTAGATATCTAAAACCGTAGCTCAACTTGACCCACGTTTTTCGGGCTTCACCAGCCTACCTTTCGTTCTTTCCCGTGAGGTGCTCCGAAGCATCCATTGGTGCCTTTTTTCACTTGCTGATTTTTCCACGATCCATCTTCCTTGTTGATCTGTTCTCTTGGATATTCTCATCCAACGGCTTGTTTTCCCTTAATTCTCTCATTCTTTTCTTCTTCTTTGACCACTTCGACCCAATCTCAGTCAATGTGCTTTCCGCGCAGTTCACACTTCATCTTTTATTTTCATTTTTCTTCACTTTATTTCTTAATCCATACCTAAGGGCCAACACCAGCAAATCCCTCTTGGCCTTTTAGAAAAGGAGGTAATCAGGAAACAAATTTTTATTGCACATCTTTACCAACAGTTTCATTCCCGAGACACTGGTTATCTGTATCTACCTGTGCAAGGAAATCATTGATCTCATCATAAAAATAGTGATCATTGACCTCGATCACTGAGATCGAGCTCAAATGATCCTGATTTCAATTTCTCAGACTCCTGGATATTAATCGACTAGATCTCTTGTTTATAAAACTCAAACCTGAGTTATCTTGTTTCTTCCTCTTACAATTTTTCTTAGCAGTAGGTTTGTCTCTAAATCCCTGATTCGGATCAATAGCAGGAGTAGGAGAAACCTTCTCTTTTAATATATCAACTACCTCTTCTAATAATTTTCTGGGTGTGAAAATACATCGTGGTTTTTTACCCAGGGGGGTTTGCAAAGAAACAAAATTTGGTTCATTAAGCTCACAGTCATTATGTGAATTGAAACCTTGGCTTTTGGTCACGGGGTTATCATGATTTGGGTTTATATTTGAATGCAAAGGTGAGTTCATTGTGCTCTCGGGTAGGGAAAAATTGTTTCGACACAGGAATTTTTCCCAAGTGTCCCCAATTTGATACAGGTGCGATAGCAAAAAAATTATTATAAGACCGTGGTGAAAGAGGCTTGACAGAGGGTTCAAGTTCTGTTTCTTATAACGTTTTTACATATTATACAGGATCATCAACAAATAGAAGGGAATGTTTAGCTTAAACCCTAGGAACAATATCAATAGTTGGATGTGGTATAAAAATGCTAAACCATACCTTCCCGCACATGTTATAAATTGTTTCAGAATCAAAATAAGACTCTGTCATCGAGGTTTCAAGAGGGTAATAGGAATACCTTTAGGGCAGCATGTAGATTTCCGAGAGACCATGAACAGGATCCAAGGCATGTATTCCAGTTTAGAATTTTTGAACCACTTTTCACCTTCCTGTGACAGTCATGTTCCCCGAGCTATAGATTCCTTTGTGACCTCCAATTGTATATCCCCAACTTTTTATATAAACCCATCAAATGTTTGAGCAAAGGCCTGTGCTACCACTAGGTTATAACCTTCAAATTTTCGGATAAAAATATCCCAACCGTGAGACTATAAATCATTTATGGCATCGTTGTGGGCAAGAAGGGCTTGGCATACATTAGGTTCAATTCCAACAACATGGGCCATGGTGGCTATCGAACAAACATAGTAGATACCACGGGAGGGAGGCTTCATTTCCCAATAGACAAATAATAAGGAGAGGTCTGTGAAAACTAAAACGGCCAGATACCTACAAACTTGGGTGATTATCATGTTTGATGATTTAAGTTTGGAGTGACAGAAAACTAGAGGACGTGTAGGCCTATGAACCATTACGCACAATGAAGATTAAACCCCAACCACTATCAGATGCCTATTCGAATAATGAATAAGGGTCATTAAATGTATAGGACAACATGATGACGTGTATTTGTGGGTACATCAGACTTGTACCAAGTGACATGAAAGCTATATGACTGATAGAGCAAAGAGAACATATCAATTATTAATCCAAGGTAGTTGCGCGATTATGGATATMAAATAATCAAACCATACAATCAACCATAGATAATCCCATAATACATAAAAATGTGGCAGTGGATTAATCAGTGAGATTATAAAACTTAAACTTAGCAACAAATAGGTTCCCTTAAAGTGTAATCTCTTTGGTAAAATAAATAGAATAAAAACACAGACTTCGGAATGATTACCCAAGCCAAGTTTTTTGTTTGAATTTCATCCTTGCAGTCATGAAATTTAAACAAAGAAAACGAAAATTTAAATGAAAAAATTCATATAATGAGCTAGCCCAATAAATCTCCTTGAAGCCAAAATACATAATCATTTTCAAATGTAAGGAGGAGGCATCTACAGAAAGATTTTATCTCTTTGTAATGATAAAATTTGATAGAATTGGTGGTTKCCAACAATGGCAACACGCTGGGCGAAGTAGTTATCTCTGCATCACCAGAAAATTTATGTCAGGGGCACAGACGAGATAAATTTTTAGAAACAGTTAACGACAGATCAAGCATTCCGATAATAACTCAGAAAATAACACAGTCACAACATTGRATGCATTTTTGTTCGACAAAKTAATTTGGTATCTTATTTCAATCCCTGGTGTAGCGATGTTTATACAGATGAATTCAATACCATTGACATTCAGGAATTTCGAATCGAGTGATGATGTGGGAGTTCAGAAAAGACACTACCTGATTGGTGTTGACCACTTTTAAAGGTAAAGCTTCAGACCATCTTGTAAAATAGTCTATTGTTGTGAGGATGTACTTGTTCTGTTGTGAATAAGGGGGATTGATTGGTCCTATAATGTATAGACCCCATTGTTGAAAAGGTGTGTCTACAATAACAGGTTGCAAAGGAAAAGTATCTTTTTTCACCCATCCTGTCGCCTTTTGACAGATTATACATTTGTAGGACAACGTATGGGCATCCTTGAACAAGGTAGACCAATAGTATCCATCCCTTAGCACTTTTTCGGCAGTAGTATCTCCACCAAAATGACCACCGACATCACTGGAATGAAGTTTAGCTGACACGTTTTCAGACTCCTTTTCTAAACAACGTAGAAAAACACCATCAAAGTTCTTTCGAAATAATATATCATTGATTAACTGGAAAGATTCATATTTAAGCCTAAGTGCTCTTCAGTTTTTGGGATCAAGATTGTGAGGAGCAGATCCATGCATTAAATAAAATTTAATGTTCTCATACCAAGACTTGGGTGTAGCTTGTGCACAATTGATCGGTTTTTTGTTATGCTTATTTACAGTTGATGTGTTTATTTGACTTTCTAATTCCTCAACTGAATCAACCACTAGTTTACACATGCCTTGACCTGTAACAATTTGGGAAGGGGTTATTTCAAGTTCATATTCCTGTAATGATGTCATCCAATTTTCCCTTTTCTCAACCAGCTCTTTTTGTACAAACAGGTTTCTTACAGCGGGGTAAGGAACAACAACTTTGGTTCTAGATTTCAACAGGTAAGACCTGAAGTGTTTCACTGCTTTAAAAACAACATAAGACTATTGATCCATTGTGAGGTAATTAATTTATGCTCCTTTAAAAGGAAATCTCATGAATGCAATGGGTATCTGATTGCTTTCAACGTTTTTCTATGTAAGCACAACAACATAGGATCCGTCAGATGCAAAAGTGTAAAGAGTGAAATCCTGAGAAAAATCAGGACTCATCAAGGAAGGGGCTTCTATTAATGATTTTCTAATTGAATCGAAATCCTGACTTTCTTGTGGTCCCCATCGGTACAAAACATCCTTCTTAATTAGATTTTGTATAGGTCGAACCATTTCTGAGAAACTCGAGACAAATCTTCTGACAAAATTAATCTTACCCAAAAAGGATTGCATGGCCTTTTTGGAAGGAGGAGGAGGAAGTTTAGCAATGGCTTGGGTTCTCTTGGGATAAATAATCATTACATCCTTAGACAATATAAACCCAAGCAATTTACCTTTCTCTACTGCAAAGAATGATTTCTTAGGATTGAGAGATATGCCGAACTTGTGACATCGTTCTAAGACAGCCCTAAGGTGAGACACATGATCTTTCTTGTTTTTTGAAAAGACATTGACATCATTAAGATAGACCACAACTGAATGGTTAATGAGGCCACGGAAAGAAATATCCATTTCTCTTTGGAAAGTGGCACAAACATTTATCAGTCCAAAAGACATCTTCATGTAGGCGTAAGTGCCCCACGGGGTACGAAAGGTGGTTTTAAGATGGTCTGAAGGAGACATAAGGACCTAGTTGTATCCCTAAAAAACATCTAACAAAGACAGTCTTTCAGAACCATACACCTGTTGTAGAATTTGTTCCATTGGAGGAACAGGGTAGTTGTCTTTATCAGACGCTCGGTTTAAGTTCTAAAAATCGACACAAAGTCAAATTTCACCACTTTTCTTCCTTATAAGGACTAAGTTAGACACCCATTGAGCATGCCTAAACGAAAAAATTATCTTTGCAATTAGTAATTTATTCAGTTCCTTTTTAACAGTAGGTTCCAATTTAGGATGCATTTTCCTCAATTTCTGTTGAAAAGGCTGAGTGTGGGGTTTCATAGGGATTACATGTTGTATGATGTTTGGATCAAAAGTTTTCAAGTTTTTGTACGTCCAAGCAAATACATATTTAAATTATTTAAATTTTTTATGAAAGAGGATCTTTCTTGCTCAGAACATCCCTTTCCCAGATTAATATTTTGAGGATTATCTTTTGTTCCTAAATTAACGGTTTCATAGATCAAAGAGGAACTGTTAGTTTTGCAATTGACTACCCCTTTAAACTTGTCCTGCAAGTCATAAAATTTCTCTAGTCTCACAATAGATCCAGGGATAGAGTTTACCAGCTTGGATGTTGATTCAGGAGATCGAGGATTAGATATTACTGTGAAGTCTCGGAGATTCTCATCGTGAGTGCCTTCATCAAGGACTGTGTCCTTGAAGGTGTCTTCCATATGCAGAAAGTTGATGATCTATTGGTCATCATCAAATACTCTCCAATTTTTTATGTTGTCTGGAATCAACGACCTGAATAAGAATTTGATTGAAAATGCATTAGGAGAAAGACCTTCAGCGGGCAACAACTTAGAAGCAACATTGGCTAGTAGATCTGCTTCCAAGTTACTCATCTTAGGAATATAATTTATATTAAATGCTATCATTTTATGCATTAAACTCCATACCTTGGTTTGGTAACTTTTTAAATGCGGTGACAGACAGTGTATCGCATTTCTTACCTTCTTGACCACGATTTTTGAATCACTGAATACTATCAAATTTTGCACGTTCATATCCAGTGCTTTCCTTAGTCTTTACAGAAGCGCTTTGTACTCGGTTGTGTTGTTAGTACATTCAAACTTTAACCGAAAAGCAATAAAAGTTTTATTACCTGTAGGTTCGATGAGCACACAACCAACACCTTCTCCTTCTCAAGATTTGGATCCATCAAAATATAGGGATCWGATATGTGCGTCATTAGTAGTRCTTGGTGTATTTGGCAAAGCTGGTGCCTGAGCATAGGCTGCAACTTCAGATTGTTGTTCTGGATCRGTGATAGAGGAAATTGTAGTAATGAAGTTACCAAAAAAGGTATTCATTCCCTTTGTTTCAATTGAATTTGTGGAGGTAAYGAAAGGTTCATTTAGATCGCTCAAATATGTCACAGTATTCTTAAGGTAACATTCCCTGTTTATTCTGATTTTGTTGGGTTGTCCATTTTCAGGCACCCACAAGTGAGACTGGTCTATAGMAAAATAACTATGCAGTTGTTCTGACCAATCTCTTCTYAAAAATAGACCATAAACTTCAGGAATATCAACAACGATAATATCAATCACTTGATGAACTTTAGGATTAGATGATAATCTAATCAACACATTCTTAAGCTCACCGATCACTTTAACATTGGTTCAATCTAGCTGAATGATTTTAATATCAGAAGCTTTTACTTCTACATTAATTTTTTAGCATACATAAAGAGGCATCACACTTGATGATGCACCAGAGTCAACCATACAATTATGTGCATTCCTATTAAAAATTTCAAAAGTCAATAAAAAAGGGGAGACATTTTTTTCGTGAGGAAACATCAAAATTTTGTTGATTTTTTATTGTTGTCCCTGAAACAGTTTTATCTAGGTTTCCTACAGTTTTTTCTGCTAAGTCCCTTTTGTCTTGATGTTCAGATGTATTTTTAGTTGGGATATTTTTAGCTACATTTAAATCAATTTCTACTGATTTTTTTCTTCTAACATCACTCTTTTTACTGTTTTCAGCGATGCTTTGAAGCATTTTTTGCAAAATAAGAGGAAATTTCAGCAATTCAAAAACATAAATATTTTCCCTTAATTTTTTCAGATCTTCAATTAAATCATACTCTAAACTAGGGCAGATAGGCTTTGTCTAGTTTCAATTTGCTTTGTTTGTTTTGGAAACATGTTTTTACTTGTTTCGGGTGCAAGCTTGTTTTGTGTTTTGCTTCTAGTGTTGTAGGGGTGAACAGTTTCAAAATTTTCTTGGAAGATATTGTCCGACAAGTGCCTGAAAATGGGAGGAGATGAATCCTCCTCATCTAGTACCTCTTCCTCAACTGTATCATCATAATTTTTAGGAGGAACAAAAAAATAATTTTCATGCGCTTCTAATATCGTTTGCAAAGCATACTGTAAACTTTCGGAATTTAGACCTTCTGTGGTCAGGTTTGGTCGATTTGGAGGGAAAGGCTTTCTAAAAGGAGGTTTGTAACTTCCTTTTCTTGTAGATGCCTCCTCGGCTAATATTTCAATTCAATGACCTAATTAGATAGTTTCTGGAAATCTTTCTACAAGCTCTCCAGATCTAATGTTTCTTATTGATTTTTAGGTTTAGGAGGCCTAATGAGAATTTCTATTTTCTTCTTAGAAGACGAAGTTGTTTCAACTTCACTATTAAGATTATCTTTTAAGATCAATATATCTTTCTTAATTTGACTTGCCTCCTCAAAGGCTTCTAACAACATGTTCTTTTTGGACCTTTAAACCCATATGGATTTGTTATTGTGAAAGGCCTTAGCATAATATGCAACAATTAAACTTTCTCCGGGCATCGAATCTGCAGGGATTTTGTTTTTTAGTGTTAGAAATATTTGGTTAAAGTCTTTCACTTTTTCTTTAGGGTTCATTTTTAAGCTAGAGAGTTCCATAACCAATACTTCTGGAGATTTATCATCTCCAAATTTTTCCAGAAAACAAGTTTCAAACTTGTCCCAAGAGACAATGGTCTAAGGCTGTTGAGCAAAGTACCAGGTTGAGGCATTTCCCTCAAAAGTATAAGGAAATAATCTGCATACTACATCTTCATGTTCAACACTCTGGAGTCTAATGGAGAACATAAATTTCTTGATGTGATCCTCAGTTTATTGCTTTGAATCTGGATCAAATTTGGGCATCCATTTCACGGAATGTTTATGTAATGGGTGTTGGGGTCCAGGTACAGCCACTGCATATTGATCGAGCCAAGGTCTGGCAAGATTATTTTGGTTTTCCATGGGAGTTGGTGTATTTGAAGGTTGATATGGTTGATATGTAGAACTTCCTTTGTCCGAGGATTCACCTCCCAAATAAGATGGAGAAGAACCAGGTGGGGATCATGGAATACAAGATCCTCCAGCACCAAGGATAGGTGCTTCAGCAGGATTGGTAGTATTACCACCTAAAGGGTTTTCGGGCAGAGCAGTGCCTTGAAGGTTTGTAAAGTCAAGGGGTTGATTGAGTTGTCTAGCAGGTTGTCTAATATGGGATAAGGCACTATGAGTTCTTATGAGTGACTGGCAGACAATTTCTTGGACATTAATCCCTTGAGGGAGTGGTGTCACTGGTTCGACAAGAATATCAGGGTTATCATTTGAGGTAGTTTTTGTTTCAAGTGTAACGTTTGTGTCGGAGCGACTGCGTGTTACAATAGGAGTGTGAGAGTGTGGGGAAGTCTTATGACCTCCAAGTTCCATCAATTAATTTTAGGCCCTCCTTCTAGCGCCATTTTTTGATGGGCGTATGTGACACACCATCAACTAGAAGGTAAAATCTGGACCGTGGTTGTATAATTAACCCAAGCCATTTTGGAATGAAATGACCCAACGGGTTTAATGGCTCCATTGGCCAACTAAAGTCCTAAAAGTAATAAAATAAATGAAATTAATCTAAAATATATGATACTAAGAATATAAGTTTACTAATTACAAGTGTTCAAATAGAAACATGAATATGTACATATGATTATAAACAATCTATATACAACATGCAAGGTTTACTTAAAATCTTGCGAAATGAATGTTCTTGAAAGTGTTTCTAAATTAGATAAAGAAAGCACATAAATCTTTTTTGTTTTCTTTTTGAATGTTTAAAGATATAAAACTAATGAATAGTAAGCAAATATAATTGAAATAACAATACATAAACAATCAAAGCCAATTCATGCTATTCTTATTTCATTGATAAATAATTTAACTAAATAACAAGCAAACTAACCTGTAATTAATCAATTAATCTGAGTTTATATTCATGTGTAATTCGAGCTCCTAATTGTCATGTATGTGAGGGAAATCTGTGGCAAAACAATGCTAATACTCCTAGAATAAATTCAAAGAAGTGTTTAATGTGTTGGAGTGAGAATATAACAACATAATGATATTTGTACAATCTGGTGACCTTATGATAATCAATATCTTAGAATGAAAGGAAACTCAATTCAAAGTATTAATATAATTCATCATTTAATATCTAGAATAAATCAATAATAATCAAATGGCATATTGATCACAAATACAAAATGGAATAAGAAATTATAGAAAACATCTAAATACTTAACAATATGAAACACCATATGATGACAAGGCTAAAGCTGCATCAAACATAATAATATTTCATAATATCGAGGCAATAAAATAACATAATGGAATAAGCATCACAGAGGTCTAAAGCCAATGGTGAATAGCTTCTCCATATCAGTCCTAAAAATCACATGTCCATAATGTATCCCAACAAAAGTTGTTTTCACCACTAACAGTGATCACTATTTAAACTAGTTTTGGATTAACAAACTCTTATCATGCAAGATAGAGTGTAATCCCCAAAAAATAGATTGTTTTACAAAAATAGTACAATAGGAAACCATCCCTATAGGAGTTGGTTTATCAAAATTTATCACATGATGACAAAGTTTTATCAAAATAAAAAAATAAGAAAACTACTAAACTATACAATGTATGATCCAAGATGGTTTCTCCTTGTAAAAAGCACCATAATTGTCATTTTCCTGTACATGACAAAACGAAATTGATATTTAGAAAATAATGCCAACTAAAATTCAGAAATAGACTGGCTACAGAATCGTGAGATTTTGTAGCTAGTCTTATACTAACAAAGAAAATCAAAACTAAATCTTCCTATTTGACTTTTATAACAGAATAAAATGAAATAAAATCAAAATCACTTTCACCATTCTAGAAATTAGACAGTGAAGGGTTAGATAGTTTTGAATTAATGATGACATTGAATTTGGTTGCATTTTTTAGAATTACACTACCGGATCTTTTGGGCCTTTTACTTGCCCGATTTGTGCATGCCTTCAACTCTTGATTTTCTCGTTCAAACAAAGAATTGTGAGAAACAAGATGTTTTAATTGTGCCTATAAATATGGTATTTCCTGGTAATAGTGTTCTACCCAGTCCAAACAATTGTCACAGTGCATCGATGTTATAACAGGCCGAGGTTGAGTGTAATTAGAAATGGGTGCTTCAGCCCTTCCTGTGGCTTGTTTCAAATCATGACATATGCCAGCAAATCCCTCTTGGCCTTTTATAAAAGGAGGTAGTCTAGAATCAAAGTTGTATTGCATATCTTAGCCAACAATTTCGTTCCCGAGACACTGGTTATTTGTATCTTCCCGTGCAAGAAAATCATTGATCTCGTAATCTGAACAACGATCATTGACCTCGATCATTGATATCGAGCTCAAATGATCATGCTTTCAATTTCTCAGACTCCTGGATATTAATCAACCATATCTCTTGTTTATAAAACTCAAATCTAAGTTATCCTGTTTCTTGCTCTTATGATTTTTCTTAGCAGTAGGTTTGTCACTAAAGCCCTGATTCATCTCAATAGAAGAAGCAGGAGAAACCTTCTCTTTTAATATATCAACTACCTCTTCTAACGATTTTCTGGGTGTGAAAATACATCGTGGTTTTTTACCCAGGAGGGTTCAAAAAGAAATAGAAGTTGGTTCATTAAGCTCACAATCATTATGTGAATCAAAACCTTGACTTTCGGTCATGGGGTTATCAAGATTGGGGTTTACATTTGAATGCAAAGGTGAGTTCACTGTGCTCTCGGGTAGGGCAAAATTGTTTCGACACAAGAAGTTTTCCCAAGTGTCCCCAATTTGAGACAGGTGTGATAGCAACAAAATTATTATACACCTATGGTGAAAGAGGCTTGATAGAGGGTTCAATATCTATTTATTATAACGTTTTTACATCTTATACAGGCTCATCAAAAAATAGAAGGGCATGTTTATCTTAAACCCTAGGAACAACATCAACAGTCGGATGTGGTATAAAAATATTAAACCATACCTACCCTCACATGTTATAAACTGTTTCATAATCAAAAGAAGACCGTGCCATCGAGGTTTCAAGAGGGTAATAGGAATACCTTTAGGGAAGCATGTAGATTTCCGAGAGACCATGAACAGGCTCCAAGGCACTTATTCCAGTTTATCATTTTTGAACCATTTTTTGCCTTCCTGTGATAGTCTTGTTGCTTAGGATATAGAGTCCTCTGTGACCTCCAATTGTAGATCCTCAACTTTGGCTCTAAACCCATCAAATGTTTGAGCAAAGGCCTATGCGACCACCAAGTTATAACCTTCAAATTTTCAGACAAAAATATCCCAACCGTGAGCATGTAAATCCTTTATGGCATCGTTGTGGGAAAGAAGGGATTGATAGCCATTAGGTTCGATTCGAACAACAGGGGCCATGGTAGTTATCTAATAGACACAGTAGATACCATGGGAGGGAGGCTTCATTTCCCAATAGACATATAACAAGGAGAGGTCTGTGAAAACTAAAACGGCCCAATACCTACGAACTTTGGTGATTTAAGTTTGGAGTGACAAAAACCATAGGATACGCAGGCCTATGAACCATTACGCACAATGAAGATTAAAGCTCAACCACTATCAGATGCCTATTCGAATAATGAATAAGGGTCATTAAATGTACATGACAGCAGGACGAGGTGTATTTTTGGGTACATCATACCTGTACCAAGTGACATGAAAGGAATATGACTAATAGAGAAAAGAGAACATATAAATTATTAATCCAAGGTTGCGGCGTGATTATGGATATCAAATAATAAAACCATACAATCAACAATAGATAATCCCATAATACCTAAAAGTGTGGCAACGGATTAATCAATTAGATTATAAAACTTAAAATTAGCATCATATAGGTTCCCTTAAAGTGTAATCTCTTTGGTAAAAGAAATAGAAGAAAAACACAGACTGCAGAATGATTACCTAAGCCAATTTTTTTGTTTGAATTTCATGCTTGCAGTCATGAAATTTAAATAAAGAAAATGAAAAAAATCATATAATGAGATAGCCCAATGAATCTCCTTGAATCCAAAAGATAGAATCATTTTCAAATGTAAGGAGGAGGCAGCTACAAAAATATTTTACCTCTTTGTGATGATAAAATTTGACAGAATTGGTGGTTGCCAACAGGTTCTCAAGGAATTCCTGAGGTAATAGTTCTCCAACAAGTGGAACTTCAATGTGGGGAGTGGCCTCGGTGGGAGGAGTATTGTCTCTGATATCAATTCCACTAGAAGATACTACACACACTTGTGTTGAAGGGTGTAGGAGAGGTGGTGCTCCATGATATTCCCCCAACAAGGATGGGTCCTTGAAAATTTTGGGACCCATGTCGATGACCGAAAAATCATCTGAGTTGGTGCGGACAAGAGAGAGAATGTTATCAATGTTGGCGGAATGATTAGGCTCGTAATGTGTAAGTTTGTCGATGGTGACGATTTTCCCGTTGTGGGGGAACATCATCATTCGAAACATAGAAGAGGCTACCGCCTTCATAGCATACATGTAGTTGCGTCAAAACAAGATATTGTAATCAAGTGGGGCATCGATAACTTCAATGTCAATGAGGATGGTTTTTCCCCCAAGATCTATAGGGACATTTTGGAAGATCCCTTGAGGGGATGAAGGTTGACCATCATAAAATCTCAGGGTGATGGAATATGGTACTAGCTCAGGTGAGCCGAGTTTCTTCCATACTAATTTGGACATGATGCATGTGGATGCACCTTCGTCGATGATACACCAATGAACTGTGATGTTTCGGATCTTAACTGGTATCTAAAAAGCTACCAAGGTGGGGAGGCGTGGTTCTCCACTATCTAGATCAAATGTGATGAGTCGAGTATCAACCGGGTTGACTACCCCCAAGGTGGAAGAAAGTATTTCCGTTGAGATGGACAGTTTTGGAGGACCTCCAATACAGACATGGTTGCAGGAGACTATGCTAAGTTGTCGACCAGACTGTAGTTATGGGCTGCCCTAGAATGAGGGTTATGTACATTCTGTCGTAACGAAACATGAGGTATAAAAGGTTTTGGGTCATTGTTAGGGCGTGGAATCATCAATGGTTGTCTGGTTGTAGCTGGAGCTGCTCCTGAGGTGGTTGGGGTAGAATCAGGGGGAACATAGTATTTCCGACTGTGTGTTTGCGGAAGAATCTCTTTTTTGCTGGTAAGGAGGATGTTGTGATCGACTATATTTCTAGGTTGATTAGGACTTGGGTTTTGATACTACCCCATTTGGTATGGATCAGGGTGTACTTCCTGTTGGGTATTCATGACACCTTGGTTTGGAATAAGGTTTTGCAAAAACTCTGGAGGTGGCGGTTACAAATATTGTTGCGGGGCATGTTGAGGGGCAGGCGGGACTGGAGGACATTGTGCGCTCATAGATTCTTTCATCTGTTTGAAGTCAACAATTTTGGGGCAGTGGTGTGTATAATTTCCATACTCACCACATAGAGCACAAGGAAAGTTAGTTATGAGGTTGTTGTTCTTCCCTTATTGTGTTTGATTGTTATTGGTGCCTCCTTGGGGGTTTTGGTTGCCTTGATTCTGGTTTCCCCCAACGGGATGGTTTTGTTGGGGGTTATTTCCTCCTATTCCCAGGTTGTTTTTGTTTCTTTTTTTCCCTTTCTTCTTGGCATTATTCGGTGAGTGGAACGGATTTACCGTATTCAATTACTCAAAATTATGAAGTTTTTGAATGGGAGAGGGTTGAACAAAGTTAACACCGACATGTGGTTTTCCTAGTGGAGGAGAAACTGGATGTGGAGGACTAGGAAATGGAAAATATGGATTGTTTTATGGAGAGGATCCATATGGCGTGTAGGAATTTTAAGTATTTTCACTACTGTTGAGGTTATACATGGGGGTTGAGAGTGAACGCGTACTTGGTTGAGAGACCAGATGCATCATGGGTACCAGTGAGGGTCCACCCATTGGTGGAGGGGGGGAAATAGTATATGATTGTTGGTGAGTGGGAGGAGGGTAATAAGACGTCCCTCCATATGGTTGTGCATATGTATGTGCACCATAAGCAGATGATGGGTGGTCGTAAGGGTTGAGATCGGTTATAGAACCAATCAACCCAGCAACATGGGACATCCCAGGGTTTTCCTGGCCAAATGGTATGGTTCTAGGTGCATCAGGCAGTACAGTGTACAAGTAACCTGATTGAGCATAAATGAGGTCAAATTTTGGGGCCTTGTTGATGGCTTCATTTTCTGACTGAGGAAAAGTGGATGCCACATCTTTGGCAATAACAGAGATGAAGGATTTAATAAACCAGTCAAGACATTGTTCCTTAGTGATTTCCACTTTACACAAACTACGTTGCCGACGCCATTCATGGATGTGGTCGGATATTCGGATAGCAATGGTTTGTTTGAACTCGGAGAGAAGTTCTAAGGCAGTATCATGATGAACTGGTAGTTGGAAAAGGGACAAAAAGGGTTTGGACAATGATTCAAAGATCGCATGGGACCCTAATTTTTCGTCTACATACCATTTGGTTGATGAACCAGTGAAAGTTCTTTGAAATAACCTTAAGCGGATGGAATCATCCATGATGTTGTTTAATGAGAACCATAAGTAAAAGGTTATAGCATGGTTGGTGGGATCTTCCCCCGATTTTTCTTCAAACTTCATAATATCTTATGGTAGTTTGGTAGGTATATTGAGCCATGTAGGGTCATGTAAAATGGGATCATTCATGAGTTTGGTAAAATCAAGAATGTTGAGGGATGCCAAGTATGACATAGGGAGATTTGGGGGAGGATTAGTTCCATACATCGTATGAGTAGGTATTGGACCTATCCCTTGAGAGGGATTTGGTGGGGTGGTACTTCTCCCTTGAGAAGAAGTTTGACCCCCACCTCCTTGTGAAGGAAAACTAATGGATGGATGACCTTGGGAATTTGACCCAAGAAAAGTGGAACCAAGTAAATTTGATCCAAAGACAATAGTACTCACAGGGGTGTGAGATGGTTGAGCCAGTGATTTGGAAAGACTAGGGACTCCTCCTAGAATAAAATAAACAAGCATGTGGATAGGTGGATATTTTCCACGTGGGGGAACAATAAAAGAAAATTCTCGTGTCCTAAAAGATGTATCTTCCTTCTTCTCAATTAGCACCAGGTCTTCCAATAACACTCAACAGTGGGGTATGAAGCCACCGGTAGAGGAACTAGTGAAGGTTGAAGTAATCAGTTATAATGAGGGGTAGAGGATGCATATCCTGAAAGATCTAGCGATATTTCCAAATAGCCACACAAAATATGATCAAGATGTGATTGCATCCCACAATCACCACCCGGGTGGATATCCTAAGTTTTGGAAACTAAGTACCTCGGTCAAAGTGTGACATTTAGATTTTCAGCCTCATAATAGGCCACGGTCTGGATGCCCTCACAAGAGTTGGGTAACTCAAGGAGAGATGCACAGAACAACAGGACCTCGGCCTTCGACCCTTCACGGGTATCTCCCTACCTTATGGTGTAGGAACACTTGACTTGGAGGATTTGAAAGTTCCCTATTTCTCAACTTCTATTGTTTGAAAATGTGAGAACCTGATAATGGGGGGTTATTTGGATATCTACCCCTGAGTTCCTACCTAGACTAAAAAAATTATTTTGGCACCTCCTATGGAGAAAAATTTAGTGCATTTTCAGAAAAGTTTTAGATGTCATGGGATGAGAGATTGGGGTCATGGACTAAACTCATTTGAATTAATTGGGCGTGGATGATTTCCAAAGAAGTAGTCAAAAATTTTGGAATTCCTCTGGAGAAAACCTACTTCGACCTCCACTATTCAAATAGAAATTATGTGTGTGAGGAGTGGATTTGTGTGCAAGAATGTGACAAGTGTGCAAATATTTTAATAAGTTAATTGTGAGATTGAAACATGTGGACTTCCTGTGGTCCTTACAAATCTTCTTTACCTAGCTTACTATGTGTATTTGGTACAACCATGTGAAATATTTAAAGCCCTAAAGAACTAGAAATGTGGACATATGGGTCCTTACAAATACTTTAACCTCCCTAAAATGTTGTCTATACTAAGAAAGATTTGAAACTATCCTAGATTTGTAGACATGTGGGCATGTATGGGCCCGTTACTTTGATCTTTGAACTTCCCTAGATTGTGATATAAACTAAGAAATCATTTTAAGAAACTATCCTAAGATTTGAAAACATGTGGGCATGTATGGGCCCTTACAAAGCCTTAAGATGGTTTCAAAAAACTAAGAGGAACCCTAGGGGGGATTTGTCCTCTCCTAAATATTTTTTAAGGGAGATGAAATGTCCTTTTAACCACCTTTTTGATTCTCAAGATCACACAAGGGTGTGGTGGAAGAGCATACTTGAGCGCCAAAATTAACTTTTAGTCCCAATTTAAGTGATTTGTGTATGAAATCAATAAATTCAACTTCAAATTTCACAAGCCAAATGAGGCATCCATGTGGCAACAAATCAAAAGAGGAGAATAGTGATTCTTTTTACCGCCTAACTGCCTATGTTAGATAACCTTTATTATGAGAAAGGAATCTAAGTGGAGTGTAATTTCCTTACAAAGTGCATGAAAATAAAAATTTGAAGGCTAGGGGCCCTCAAACCATTCATAAAATCCCTTACAATTTTGAAAAACTGGACTTATGCATGGGTTACAGTTTTGACAGGCATGCAAAATTCACAGAGTAATCAAGTTTGTTTCACGCACAGTGCGCATATGTGGGCCTGAAAATCTACGCACTTCCTGTCACACGTCAGGGGAGAAATTTTTAATTGAAATACTCCTTACTCAGCTCTGAATTTTGACTTTGGCAGGTTCAGCTAGGTCAGCTTTGGTACCTGCAATTCAGAACAATAAAAATGAAGTTCTCTCAAGGATCAAATAGGGAGGAATTTGATACTGATCCCCAGTATGGTCGCCAATCTGTTATGTTGGTTTTTTCACTTGGATGAGAAAAAAAACAACACTTGCATGTTTAGATAAGCCTGCTAAACAAGACAAAAGTTTGTGAGTGGGTTAGAAAAACCAAACACACATGAAAACAAATAAATATAACTAAAAACAACTAAGAAATAAATTTTAGAAAGCTTGAGAAACTTAGAACCATGAAAATCAAACAATGACCAACATAATGCTACCAATGGATCAATATATTTATAGGAAAAACACCATAGAGAAAGGTAGGGACTTATGAATCCCCTCTTCCTCCTTGGAAGGACTCTTGAGTTCCCTAATTGAGAGCTCTTCTCTCCATAGAATGGAAGAAATGAAAAATGGTGAAGAAAAAAAATGCATATTCCATTAAGAGGTGAGTGGAATGGCCTATTGCAATGGTGCTTGAAGGATTCAAAGAGAAAAGAGGATTCTCAAGGAATAATTCTTGAAGATCTTGGTTTCTTAGCACACCCATGGCTCTTATTTATAGCATTCATTCATGGAAAAATGTAATTGGTTCATAGTGTGAACAAGTGGCCTTTTAGGGCACCCTCTAGCCCTTTACCAACCTCCAAGCTAGATTTCACTCAGATATGAGTGTCAAATCGTGTTGGGGGTCGGATTAGAAGTGGTTGAGGGGCCGACAAGATACATAAATGTGTCGTTCATAGAAGTGCGTGGATTTTCTCGTAGACAGTCATGCATTTTGTGCATAGTGCGCATTGAGGCCTGTGTTGGCCCGTGCATGTTGCGCACTATGCACGCGCTTCCTTTGGTGAATTTGTGCACTTCAATTTTTGACCCAATTATATAGTTGTTTGCCTTCTGGATGAATTTTGGTGGTGTAGGTGGACTAATTGTTGCTGGCATTGATATTTTTCCTTAACCATTGTGTGCAATGTTGCGGACGATTTTTCGGTGATAACACGTACCTATGGAATTAATCTTTCATGTACCCTAGGGTACATCAAAATCCCCCTAGGTGAACATAAAAACATCCTTACATAAACTTGTTAGTAGTCTTGTTGTTATATTACACTAAGAATAACACAAGAGATCACTCTCTAGTACCTCATAATAAGGTAGTACAAATAATGATACAATCTAGCCTGTTAAGTTAGCATTGTGAAATATTTCATCGAATATTACTGTTGGAAACTCATTAGTACATAACATAGAGAGAGATAGCACTAGCTAAGCCTTTGTCCTTATGTAAAATGCCTTGCTAGATTTTCCAAAATTTAAATTGGTTTATTGGTTGGGCTATATTTTGAAACCGTTTGAGTGCCCACAAATTTCATTAACTGTGGTATAGTGTCGGGTTATTTTTCCAACAATATAGAACACACAAGCATGATATATGATCCAAAAAGGATTCAGAAAAGGCTAAGAACAACTCATAACTCACAGAGGCAACTCAGGACGCTAAGAATGGCTTCAGCAGACAGAGAAGGGGAAAAAATGCAAAGTTCCCAAAACTCAGAGATAATGGCATGATCGGGAAGAGCCTGCCGCAATATTTCTAATGATGCAAACGACTCTTCAAATGGAGTTATGAATTGAAATATATTTTTGATCAATGTTTGGTCAACTTAGCCCAGTTAGCAGGGGTTGAGTTAGCATCAGTACTGCTAATGTCAACATCTGTATGGATGACGTCAACATCTGTACAATACACATGGAAGGAGAAGGAAGGTGACATGTGGCATGATGATGCCAGCATGATGACATGGAAGCACCAAAGGCTGCCATGTGTCACCCATTTTTTGCATTTTTGGATCAATCCGTGGACCAATCGGATCATGCCACGTGGAAATCCATACAGTCCGTAGCACTGATGTGGCATGCTGACATGGCATGATGAATTGGCAGGTGGTAGCTTGCACCAATGAGAGGCCACCACATGACACAATTAGGGGATGCCACGTGGCAGGCAGGAAATGCACAAGGACAGCCCGTGAACAAAATTTGGGAAAAAAATGGTTGGTGGGTCCGCCAAATTTGGAGGACCACGCCAACCATAGCCACAGTTTTAAATCGTTGGAGAAGGTTCTAGAATCAAATATAGAATCAAAGAAAAGAACTACACACACACACACACACACATATATATATAATACAACAATACAAATCCCAAAAGGAGAGTCCGTGGGGTTTGACCCCGGGACCTCCTCCCATACTCACACCTTAACATATCTGCTCTAACCAACAGGTCGTGGGTGCCACATAGTAACCAACACTAGATTTAATTATTAAAAGGTGCATCCACCCAACCACGTAAAGGGGAGAAGGAATGCGGACACTATGACCATTTGGGCACGCATTTCAATGCAAAGTACAATCACAATTGCAGGTTGCAGAGGGAACGAAAACTGACACAGAATTCTTCTTGGGTCAAGGAGTGCCAGAGTCAGGTCGAGGCATGGCAACAGTCAATATTGGGTAATTCGAGGCCACGAATTCAGTGGTGTTGTATGTTTTCTGATCTGAGCATTATTTTTGCAGCTTGATTCCAGAATGAGGTATACTCATGTATTTTGTCAAATTCTTTTGTTTTGTTAATGAAAGAGCCTACCCATTTGAGAGCAGGACCTAGAGATGTAGTCCATCAGGTATTAACTTTGTTATCAAGTTGTTTTGTTCATATATGATGCTTATGTCTCTTCATTTTTGAGTTTTTCCTTCTTTAATGATGCACTTTAATTTATTCTCATTTAATGCAATTATTTATAAGTCACGATGAAAAGATCCCAGATCATGTTGGTATCAGAGCAGTCATATTTGACTTGAATTTTTGAGTGTGAATGCTTACTAGGGCCAAGCATAAGTAGGGTGAATGAAATCTTAATACTTTCAATCCCAAAGTTGGTCGTGCATCCTAAAGGAAGAAAATGGCAGAAGAGGACAAGCGTGATGAATGGGAGAAAAAATTTCAGATGGTCTTTTATCTCATGTTAGAAATGGTCGAACAAATGTATGGAGATTACGAGAAGAGGATGAAGAAGAAAGGGAAGAAAAAGAAATCACATCCATATGATGATGCTTCGGTAAACCAAGGGGTTGGAGGAGATCCTCTTGAGCCTCCATCTTTACCTTTGAGTTCTAGTTTTTCTTCCTCTGAGCATTCTCATCATTCTCATAATTCTAGCCATAAAACCTTGTTTAAGAAACCCTTATTAAAGATTGATGTAAAATTTTCTTTACCTATGTTTAATGGAGATGCTAATTCTGAAAAGATAGATAATTGGATCTAATAGGTTGAAGTGTACTATCGTGTCCAGCATATTGATGAAGAGGAAGTTAAAGTGCAACTATATTCTCTTCAATTGGAAGGCACCGCTCTCGTATGGTGGGAGAGAAGGATTCAGGACAGAAGTAAGTGTGGTAATATTCTTTTCTCATGGTCATAATTTAAATCAGCAATAAGGAAGCAATTTTATCCATTAGGGTATTTACATAAATCAACGATGGAATGGAGAACTTTAAGGAAAAGTAAAGGTCAAACTGTACAAACTTTCACAGAAGAATTTAGGAAGAAATCTCTTGCATTGAACATATATTTGGATTGTTATTAAACTTTAATGAAGTATATTGGTGCACTTCACAGTTATATTCATCATACTTTTCTCTTGTTTAACCCCACTAGTCTTGAAGAATTTTGTGTGAAAGCCACTCACCTTGAGAACAAAGAGAAACATGTTCAAGAAGATCCCACGAAGAAACCTTCCAATATCCCACATAAAAGTTTTAAGAAGTTTAAAATTAAGGACAATAATATCGCCACAATAATGAGAGAAGGAGGAAAGTCATCTTGTACTCATTTCAAGAAAAGAGGTCATGATGAAGAACACTGTTGGAAACTGCATCCAGAAAAGAAACCGAAATAGTTTGGTGGAAAGGGGAAGACAAAAATCGTTGCTATAGTGCAACAAGATCTTGGTTCTGATTCAGGAGATGAGGGAAATATCACAGTGGTTGGACTACAAGGTAAATATTCTCTTCATGCTAGTTCAAGTTCCAATAATGAATCTCATGTTGATGAACAAAAGAGGAATGGATTATTTCACATAAGATTTGTATCTAAACATACTAAGATAGATACATTATTTGATCTGGGTTCCCAAGTAAACTTAATATCTGAAGCACTTGTCAAGAAGATGGGTCTTGAAATGAAACCACATCTGAAGCCTTATCCTCTTGGTTGGGTATCTGATAAAGAAAAATTAATTTCACCAAACAATGTAGGATCAGATTTTCTATTGCTTCAAAGTTGATTGATGAAGTGGATTTGGATGTTGTACCACATGATATATGTGGCATAGTGTTGGGAAGCCCTTATCTTTATGATAGAAAAGCAGTCTTATTTTGTCATGAGAACAAATACCACCTTACTAAAGGGGAGTGGAATATATTGTTAGATCTCACAAAATGAGGGTAAATACAACACTTGTTAGTGTAGGGGAAATGAAAATACTCATAAACACTAATAAAAGATATGTACTCATGGTCGTTAGAGAGAAATATGTCGGGACATCTGACGCTTTCCAAGGGTGTGATCCATCTCATAAAAAGCAATCAATTGATATTGTTTCTAAGTCTGATGATATTTTTCAGGAACTAGATGGATTACCTCCTAGGAGGGAAATCCAACATGAGATACATCTTCAACAGGATTCTCCTCTTCCTAATGTGGGCATGTACAAGATGTTAGTTGTGGAGATGACAGAGATCAAGAAGCAAGTACAGGGTTTATTGGATCAAGGGGTCATCAAGACAAGTTCATCTCCTTGTGGTTCTTCAATTGTGATGGTGCCAAAGAAGGATGGCATGTGGAGAATGTGTGTCGATTACTGGGCCTTAAATAAAATCACAGTGAAAAATAGATACCCTCTTCCTCGTATATATTATTTACTTGATCAATTGAAGAATGTTATTTATTTCATTATGTTGGATTTGTGCAGTGGATATCATCAAATCAAGGTCGCAGAATAGGATGCATAGAAAATTGCCTTTAAAACCAAACAGGGATTGTTTGAGTGGTTAGTTATTTCGTTTGGGCTTTGTAATGCTCTGACAAATTTCATGCATGTGATGAATGGCGTATTTAGGCCTTTCCTAGACGACTTTGTGATTGTATATTTAGATGACATTGTTATTTTTAGTGGGACATGGGATGAACATGCGAGGCATGTAAATCAAGTATTAGATACTTTTCAAAKGGAAATGTTGTATGTGATAAGTTGAAAAATTAATCTAATACTTAAAAGTATCCAGTGTTGGAGGAGATTCATTTCCAACTTATCCTTTATAGAAGCTTCTTTTCATGCCTTAACCAATGTGAAGAACACTTTTTAGTGGGAAGGAAAGAAACAAAAAGATTTCAACATTTGAAAGGAGAAGATCAATATCGCACCAGTATTAGCACTGCCCAATCTTCAACAAACTTTTGAGATCAAGACAGATGCCAACGGATATGCCATGGGTTCAGTATTGATGCAATATCGTAATCCTATCTGTTACCACTCTAAAACGTTTAGCCAAGTTGTTGTTAACTATCCTACATATGATAAATAGTCGTATGCATCAATCCAGAGGGTAAATAAATGGAAGCACTACTTGTTAGGGAAGGAAACAATCATACATACATATCACAAGCCCTTACAGTATCTCCAAGCACAGACCAAATTGCAACAATATCGACACTACATATGGATGGGTTTTCTACAACAATTTCATTTGGTAATCAAGTACAAAAAGGGTACAAGTAACAAGGTAGTTGATATGATTTCTAGACCTCCTATTGCTGCTTCTATTATTTTGAAGAATATTTTGTTATCTCATGATAGCTCTGTAGAACAATATGCCATCGATGAAGATTTTAAAGAAGTATATGAGAAGCTAACCCATGGTGCACAGGTAGAGAACTTTGTCTACAGGGAAAAATACTCTACCATCTTGGAAAGTTATGTATTCTTACAAGTGAACGAGTCCATGTAATACGAGAAGCTCACACTTATATTGTGTCTAGGCATTTTGGGGTAGGAAAAACTATGGCTCATTTGCATAGGTTTTGTTACTGGCCTCAAATGAAAGAAATTGTAACTAAATATGTAAAGGGATGTGTGATGTGTTCTACTTGTAAGCCCACTAATAGAAAACTGGGGCTATACTCACCACTTCTTGTTCCATCCCATCCATGGGAAAGTATCTCCATGGATTTTGTAGGGGGTTTACCAATGACCAAAGGGGGTCATGACTACTTGTATGTTGTAGTGGATAGGTTCAGAAAAATGTGTATCTTGATGCCATGTAAAAATCATATAACTGATGAGCAGAATGCTAATATCTTCTCTTAGTATTTTTGGGTTCACTTTGGGTTACCCGCATCCATTGTCTCAGATCGAGATACTCGATTCCTTGGGGATTTTTGGACTATCTCGTGGAGAATGATGGACACCAAATTGAAGAGGAGCACTACTTTCCATCCACAGACCGACGAACAGACAAAAGTGGTAAACAAAACAATGGTACTTTTTCTTCGAGGCTACTGCAACAAGAATCGCAAGTTATGCGATGAACAGATACCCTATGTACATCATGCTTACAACCAAGCTTTACATTCCTCCACTCAGAGTTCACCTTTTGAGACATGTTTTGGGTACCTACCCAAGGTTCCTTTGGACTTTTTGTATGGGAGCGATGCCTATGTGAATTAAGAACGAACTGAGGACAGAGCCCGCAAGTTCATCCATAGGATCCAGCAAGTGCACCAGGCAGTCAAGGAACAGTTGAAGAAAAGTCAAGCATAGTATAAATTTCTGCATGAAAAGCACAGGATTGATCATCAATTCCAAGTTGGAGACCGGGTATGGCTTCACATCAGCAAGGAGAGATTGAAGGGTGAAGGTAAGAAACTAAATCCCATTCATTATGTACCATTCACTATCTTGGATAAAAGTGGTACCAATGCTTTTCGTCTAGATATTCCACCTTATATCCAGATTTACCCAGTTGTGAACGTTGAGAACTTGAAACCTTTTTAGCCTCCCATGATCATAGATCAATATGAGGAAGTTTCAATACCTTCAATTAATGAGTTTTCACCTGAGTACTTGGATGAGTTAAAGTAAGAAATCAT
>JASDQU010012716.1:19097-35593 GCA_032191745.1 Picea mariana | reverse complement strand
TGTGCCAACAACATACTTGAGGGTTAAAATTAACTTCTAGTCCCAATTTAAGTGATTTGTGTATGAAAGAAATAACTTCAACTTAAAATTTCACAAGCCAAATGAGCCATCCATGTGGAAACAAAGAAAAGGGGAGAATAGTGATTCTTTTTAACGCCCAAGTGCCTATGTTAGCTAACCTTTGTTATGGGAAAGGTCTCTAAGTGGAGTGTATTTTCCTTACAAAATGCAAGAAAATAAAAATCTGAAGGCTAGGGGCCCTCAAACCATTCATAAAAACCCTTAAAATTTGAAAAACTAGACTTATGTGCGGGTTACAGTTTTCACAGGCACGCAGAGGGTGCACAATACGCAAAATGTGTAGAGTAATGAATCATGTTTTACACACAGTGATTAGAGTGTGCGTCTGTAGGTTTGAAAAGCCGCGCACTTCTTGTCACGTGTTGGGGGAGAAATTTCCAAGTGAAATACTCCTTCCTCAGCTCTGAATTTTGACTTTGGTAGGTTGGGGTAGGTCAGTTTTGGTACCTTCAAGACAAAACAATCAAAATGAAGTTCTCTCAAGGCTCAAATATGGAGGAATTTGATACCGATCCCCAGTATGGTCACCAATATATTGTGTTGTTTTTGTCACTTGGGTGAGAAAAACAACAACACTTGCATGTCTAGATAAGACTACTAGACAAGACAAAAGTTTGTGAGTGGGTTAGACAAACAAAACACACATGAAAAAAAAGAAATACAAATAAAAACAATTAAGAAATAAATGCTAGAAAGCTTGAGAAAGTTAGAACCATGAAAATCAAACAATGACCAACATATTGCTACTAATGAATCAATAGAYTAGTAGGAAAAACACTGTAGAGAAAGGCAGGGACTTATGAGTCCCCTCTTCTTCCTTGGGAGGGCTCTTGAGTTCCCTAATTAAGAGATCTTCTCTCCTTACAATCGAAGAAATGGAAAATGATGAAGAAAAACAATGCCTATTCCCTCAAGAGGTGAGTGGAATGGCCTATTGCAATGGTGATTAGAGGCTTCAAAGAGAAAAGAGGATTCTCAAAGAAGAATTCTTGCAGCATAACAATACTTTGAAGATCTTGGTTTCTTAGAACACCCATGGCTCTTATTTATAGCATCCCTTCATGGAAAAATGTAATTGGTTCATGGTGTGAACAAGGGGCCTTTTAGGGTACTCTCTAGCCCTTGACCAGCCTCCAAGCTAGATTTCGCTCAGATATGAGTGTCAAATCGCATTGGGGGTCGGACTAGAAGTGGTTGAGGGGCTGAAAATATTCATAAATGTGTCGTTCATGGAAGTGCGCGGATTTTCTTGTAGACATTCACAAATTTTGTGCATAGTGTGCGCTGAGGCCCGTGTTGGCCCGTGCATGCTGTGCACTGTGCACACACTTTCTTTGGTGAATCTACGCACTTCAAATTTTGACCCAATTATATAGTTTTTGTCCTTCTGGATGAATTTTGGTGTTGCAGGTGGACTAATTTTTGTTGGAATTGATATTTTTCTTAACCATTGTGTGTAATGTTGTAGATGATTTTTCAGTGATAACAATTGGGAAGAGGTTTAAATGGATTTTATTACAGGTCTACCCAAGTCCAAATGAAATAATGACCTCATTGTAGTAGTGGATCAAATCACAAATTATGCCCATTTTTTCTCCCTTTCTCATCCTTTTAAAGAAATTATAATAGCCATGGAATTCATGGAAATAGTTCAGAAGCTACATGGAATCCCTAAGATCATTATAAGTGATAGAGATCCAATTTTCATTGAAAATTTTTAGAATGAATTATTTTCTTGTTTGGTTACTCAATTGGCTCACAACTCCTCTTACCATCTTCAATCCAATGGGAAAACTAATATTGTGAATAAATTCCTTGAAGCATATCTTCGTTTCTTTACATATGATAAACAAACACAATGGTTCAAGTGGTTTCCCTTGGCAGAATGGTGGTACAACACATCCTTCCACAAAAATTTCCCCATTTATGAAACTTTATGGATATCATCCGCCATCCATCACATCACCCTTTAAAGGGAAAGAAAAGGTTCAAGAGACCACATATAGCACCAAAAAGTAGATCAACATCACGGAAAAATGGAATTTTAAGTTGGGGATTGGGTATTTCTAAGTCTACAACCATACAAACAAATGTTCCACAAGAAACAAAATTATAAGGACAATAAATTAACACCCAAGTATTATGGTCCCTATAAGGTGTTGTATAGGATTAGAAGTATGGCTTACAAATTGGATTTACCTCCATCTTCACATGTACATCTAGTCTTCCGTGTTTCCCACTTAAATAAGGTAATCAATGACAAGATCTTAGTTCAAACTATTTTACTAGAAACAATCCTCAAAACAAGGGTTAAGCAGCTGTGAAATCAAGCTATTACTAAGTACCTCATCAAGTGGAAGAACCTACCAATAGAAGAAGCGACGTGGGAAGATGAGTTCTTCATGAAGAAACATCTACAACTAATCAAGTGTTTAGGTAAACACTTGTTTGAAGGGAAGGGGCATGTTAATCCCCTAGACAAAGCCCCATGTTAAGCATAAAGCCCTAGATATTGAGTTGTTGCAATTCTATTTTTATATTAGTATTGTCAGCTAGACCTTTTGATTGTATTTACACCATTAGTCTCCTATATATATACCAAGGAGACCTAGTTTTAGGATCATATCATCTTGTACATTTGTTCTATTGTAAAATGAGGTTTCCCCCTTGAAAAGGCTTATATTTCATTCTTGTATCTATTTCTAAAGGTGTAGAGTTACTTGCCTTTCTATTTTCAATCTATTTTGGTGTTTGCGGTCTAACACTATTATAAAAATAACAAAATTAAATGTTGGTCACACTCGTTATTTACTAGAAGGTTGAGTATGATCGAAATTTGCTAATATATGATATTATCAGTCTCTCAATACACTGTGTCAGAATTAATAATTTCAATGTTACAAACATGTGATACGCGGTCCATCTTAAAGATGAGAAAATAAATATAGATCAAGAAAACATGAGAAAAATATTTACTAATTAAACTGAGAAATCATTACCACCACCATATATAAATAAATGAATTGAACTCTAAAATTCTAAGCTCGACAAAAGGCAACAATGACTCAACTTAATGACTTCCACTACGCAGTTAATCTCGAAAATGATATCTAATAAGTTCAAGAATATTAAGGTCATTGATAAAGACATCCTTCTTAGTTATAATGTAGTGTTTCTTTTTACCATGATCCTTATTAATGAAGCAACACAACAATGATTGAACAAGTCACAAACCCTCAAACTGCCAAATGAGTGGAAATTTGTCTTAAACCTAATTTTTTAAGTTTCCAAGGTAATTTGTATGAGAAAACACGTGGGGTTGTTATGGGGTCCCTACTATCCCCAATAGTAGCAAATATTTACATGGATTATTTTGAAGGAAAGGCTATGGATTTTTCTCCTATGAAACCTAGCTTATGGGTTAGATACGTGGATGACACAAATGTAAGTGGTTTAATGGTAAATAGGACCTCAACAAATTCATGGAGCATTTAATTAGTCAATCTAACCATATTCAATTCATAATGGATTTAGATTATGACAACTCCATTCATTTCTTAGGAATTCTCATCTTTAGGAAGGGTTGATGGTTCTTTGAGCCATCAAGTGTATCATAAGACAACCGACATTGAGTAATATCTTCATTTTGACAACCATCAAGATGCTTTCCATGTCAATTTTCACATACAATCTTATGTGACTAATTTTCAGATCTTAAAATTGCTTCCTAGTGAGCTAACAGTAAACCCTACCTGTTATCACTGAACAATTTTACACTAAAAATTATTGACTGAAAATATATGCAGTGGAAACAACAAGATCAGAGATGAGTCATCAATACACATATGAGACACAAAAATTATGTTCTGAAACCTTGTTAATTTCATAAATTCTGAGGTAAAAACCATCCCTCCCAGTCAATACAATTTCACCAAAATCTAAGGACAACCTTGTCTTCCAATAACCAAAAAAATCAGAAAACCAAACCTTAACAAATCCTTGGAAATTTCCTCTGCCCACAAATATGTTTCAAACCATTTGTACGACTTGCTGACATTACGTGTATTGTTGTTGGAATCAACTTGTATGGACCTACTCCTACGCAGAAAACTTTGTATGGATTTACATGATTGACCCTTTTGCAACCCGCGTACATACGCGATTGCGCCCACTGTAACCCGTGTATACACGATTCACCTTACTGCAACCCATGTACATACACAAATATGCCCACTACAATCCACGTACGTACGCAACTGTGCCCATTGCAGCCTATGTACATATACGAAAAATTATACAGACACTTTCGTACGATTCGCTCCACTTGTACAGTTTCTTCCTAGGCCATATTTTACAGAGTTACGTACATTCCCTTGCTAAAATCACCAAGCTCCTTGGCGCAAGTGCAGACTCACTTATTCCAACTCCATCATGTCTTCACTCGCTCTACACCATATGAAATGTTACAATGATCTCTCTCCTTTATATACAAGTCTTAGGGGTCAGCATAGAAGCACCTACACAAGTCAACATCAAATTAGACGTTCTTGTGGGTGAGAAGCCCCAACACAAACCCACAAATGTCACCAACAAACCCATGAATCCCCAGCTTCATTCCAACGTCGGTTTTCTTCAAAAGAAGAGTGTAATGTGTTGACCACAAAAATTTCCACATGCCCAATACCTAGGGAACATGATAATACCTGCCTTAAGCTACAAAAATCAACATCCCAAAAGGTAGGGGTTATAAAAATTCTCACTACTCATTCCCTCAGAATATCGGATGATGAACACATCGACCAAGAAAAAATACACTTGATTGATATTTTCAAAAATAGGGGGTACAAATAATGGAAGATTGAGAAGGGATTTCAAAAAGCTGGAAAGAATCCTAGCATATATGAGAAAAAGGGGTTATCATAAATAGGACATAAAGTGGTGCTCCATTATGTTCAAGGTAACTCAAAAAATATTGCTAGAACCTTAAGAAAGAAGCAAATTATAACTATTTTTCAACCCTCTCTCACAGTATCAAGATCCTCCTTAAATCAGTGAAGGATCTTGTGGGTCTTTAGCTTCATAAAGGTGTCTATTCTAATCCATGCTTTTGTGGTCTTACCTATATTGGAGAAACCAGGAGGTCCTTTCAAGTTCAAATTAAAGAGCATAAGGCTTCTATTACCCATAATCATCTTAAGTCCTCTGCTTTAGAAGATCATTCTACTAAGACAAAGCATCATATATATATATAGAATATACAAAAGTATTAACAAAGGTTGATCCCTTATTTGAAATAAAGGTTAGGTAGGCTATGGAGATTGTGAAGTAGGACAATTATATCAATAGAGATGCTAGTCTTACCCTACAAATCTTAGCTCCCCATTCTTAAAATACATGTAGGGTCATCCTCCTAAGTAGGTTTATCTTTTATTTGCTTCTCTTCTTGTATATTGTTGGCTTATTCTTATAATATTTTAATGTCTCTCCTATTTTATTCCTTATTTGTAGCATTTATTTGCTTGTTTGCATTCCCTTTCATTTGAGGACTAGTTTATTGTTATTTTTATATTTTTGATTCCCCTATATCGCGATTACTTTCTTGATGCATTTTTATAAGTGTTTTTATATATCTTTAGGAAATATTTATCTTTATTTTTTTAATTTATAATAAGTAGGATATGTGGGGGATTGTTTTATAGGTCCAATTACCCAGGTGGATACTTTTTATTATATTTGTCCTTTATATTTAYATGTGTGTGTTTTGTTATATTTATTTTCTCTTTCCTTTATGTCTTGTGATGAGATTCTTAGTCTTGGTCTTAGGTTAGGTTAGCCATTAATTACCACCTTTTATAGTTTTCTCATATTTTTTTTACTTTTTCCTTTATATGTGTTATTACATTAGTTGTTATTACAGTTTTTTCATTACATATATTTTTCCTAAGTTTGGTTATATTTATCGTTAGGCCTTATTAGGCCTTGCGATGAGTTCCTTGATAGTATTATGCTATTCTTGGATGTCTTTTTGGTATATATAATTCATTACATAGATTTTAGTGTATATTTTTATTTGTTTTCTAGATGATGACGATAGTGGTGTGTGTATTTATAGGTATTAATTTAAGATTTTTTTATTTATTAAATTTACTTTTTTCTAACATTATTTTTAGTTGGTTTTTGTTGACCTTAGATTTTTAAAGTTTAATTTGTTTATTTATGTATGTTCACGATATTCATTTATTATTTTAATTGTTCTCTCTTTCATGTTTTCTTAGTTTAATTGGTGCCATTAGTCTCGAGTTTCTTTGATTAGGTCTTTTGTCGAGATATATAAATCTTCTGATGGAGTTTCCAATTGCCTTGAGTGTTAAGTCATCCACAATTCCAATGGCAAGGCTGAGAGATTTACCTAGACTAGTTGGATTGTGGAATATTCCTTCCTAGGGTTGAACTTCAGGGACCATTCCACAAAGGTAGAATGGTGTTGGAACATAGTCATATTCCTTCTATGCAAGTTACATCTTCTACCTTTTTTAACGTAAAAGAGAACCAACCTATTGGTGGAACAAAATATTATGATGTATATCCTAGAACTAGTAACCACTTCTTGTCCATCCACACAATGAAATATTGTTCAACCATTGTATGCCCATATAACTTGCCAACTAAACTTTGATTCTGATATTCCAAGCTTTGGGTCATCGAGGCATCCCCACCAAGTACCATGATAACCTTTCATACCCTGAGTTTGATGCATTTCTTAGGTCATTTCTTCTTAATTTCACTTGTATCCGTTGCCTCTCTTATTTCCCCAACATTCTTCTCCACACCACACCTAGGCTTCACTTTATTCATTGGATACCAGGAAGGATGTAGGGCCTTGTTATGCAAAGATGTCTTAACTAGTCTAAGAGATGAGGTGCGAAGGGAAATGAGAGCCCAAATTAGAAGAGGTCCATGGAGATGATTCATGAATATGTGGAGTCTGGCATGTGGCTTAGGCAAGTTCCGAGCAGTAGGTTCACTGCAAGTGGGTGTGTGCGAATGTATGGTGCCTTGATCATTAATAGTCATGCTTCTATCCTCCTCACTAGAGATCTGACAACTAGCCTGTTGATGTACTTAACCCCAAAACTTTAGAGCATTCACATAAAATGTAGTGCAAAACCAAAGAACACAAGAGGAAATAGATAAACCCTAAGAAATATCTCTTGTTAATAAAAAATAGAGAACTATGTTAACTTGTCTCTTCAAGGGGGAAACATCCTAGAGAAAAGCTCCAAATACAACAAAAAATCCTAACAAAACATTACGTAACATCCTACTCAATATATAGCTATCCATATAAAATTAACTACCTATGGGCCCACTTATAATGAGATTCGATTCACTAATTTGAGCCTTATTAATAAAGAGGACCATTTTTACAATGAGTGACTATTAACTAACTATTTAATGGTCCTTATTCAAGGAAGGTCTCCTCATACATTAATAAAGTATCTAAGTAAGGGTGTTAGGGTAGGAACCTAACATACCCTCCCCCTTAGAAAGCAGTGTTGTCCTCAAGGATGAAGGTGAAGAAATTATTGTATAATCGTTGTTGGTTCCCATGTGGCATCTTTTGGTTGCATGTATTTCCACTAGATCAATAATTCCTTTATCATGATCTAACACAAGTGACACTCTCTAGTATCCAATACTGCTTCTGGATAAATCCAAATGGAACCTTCTTCATCAAGTTCTAGTAGGTTGATTTTCACTTTGGAATTTGATCCCACAAACTTATTCAAACAATACACATGAAAGGATGGATTAATCTTGGAGTGGGCTGGGAGAGATAACTTGTAGGTGACCTGATCAATGTGTTGTATGATATGATAGGGACCATAGAACTTAGGAGCTAGCTTCTAGAGGAATTTATCTTTGAGTGATGTCTGTTTATGAGGATGCAGGAGAAGACACACTTGATCCCATTTGGAAAAATAACATTCGTATTTATGCTAATCTTGTTATTTCATTTTATTTTGTGTCATAACCAAGTTTTCCTTGAGGATATGGATAATGGATTCTCTGGTGTAAAGTGTTCTATCTGTTGCATGAATCTTGGAGGTTCCTAGTACATAGGATACCATTGACAAGGGTTTTGTGCCATAAATAGATTCACACGATGTCCATTTTTTAGCTCCATGATAAGTGGTATTGTACCACCATTCGACAAGGGGAAGCCATTGTGCCCATTGATGCATCTTTTTGGAAGCAAAGCATCTCAAATAGGTTTATAAGCATTTGTTCACCACTTATTTTTTACCATCAGTTTGAGGATGATATGCAATGATCAAATTCAGCTATGTACCTTGAAGTTTAAATAGCTCCTGCCAAAATTTGTTGTTGAATGTGGGGTCTTGATCTGAGACAATGGAAGTGGGCATACCACGTAGCTTAAAGATATCATCCATGAATTCCTAGCCTGCCAAGGAAGGAGTGAAAGGATGAGCTAGAGCACAAAAATGAGAAGCATTTGAAAACCACCATAACGAATGATTTGTTGCCTTGTTTTGGGAGTCCCATGATAAAATCCATTAAAATTTTTGTTCATATCTATGTTGGGATTGGTTGTGGTTGMAATGYCCCTATTATCTTCACCATCTCTCCCTTGTTTATTTGGAAATTATCACATGATGATACAAAATCTTGGGTATATGTTTTCATGCCTTCCCAAAAGAATGAAAGTTTGGTTTTCTCATAGTTTTTATGAAATCTAGAGTGACTTGCTAGCAATAATGAAAGTATCTCCTCTAAGAATYGTTGTTTTAGAGATGAATCATTTGCTATAAAAATTTTCCCTTTATATCACAATGTATATTTTTTCCATGTATAACTTTTAGGTGGGTTGGGATCTACTTGAATCCATTGGATGAGCTTCCTTAAAGTACTATTTKCTAGTCATTCCATGCGGGCTTCCTTGAGCCATCCTTAATCGACAACTTATTGAGAGCCCTAAAATCAAGACACMTGAGTCAAGTCCCTTCCTTATTTAACACCATGACTATTGGTGATGAGTAAGGGTTGGTATTGGGACGTATGACCCCTGCCTCCAATAATTCCTGAATAATATTTTCTATTTCATTCGTTCGTGCAAAACGATATCAATAAGGATGTACATTTGGTTGTTGACTTCCTAGAATTAGGGGAATGTCATTGTCATGCTCTCCTCGAGAAGGGGGTAAACCCTTCGATTTCTCAAATACCTGATGGTGTTTGTCAAGGACTAGTTGCAAGTCTAGGTGGATTTCTTATGTTGGATTATCCATAACCTATATGACATTCAATTGGGAAATAATTCCAAAGTGGCATTTATTTAATAACTTCTCCATACGATGAGCACTGACTATTTCAAGAGATCATGCTTGAATCCCTTGAAGGGGGTGTACATGACCCTCTTTAGTGAAAATCATATAGAGTTCTTTGAAATCCATGGTGATTGGTCCCAACATGAGTAGTCATTCTTCCCCCAATATTATATCACAACCACCCGTATCGATGGAAAATRGATGGGTTTTGAGTTGATAGTCTCGCATATGAAGTTTGACATTTTTGCATCTACCCCCACATTTTTTCATACCTCCATTGACGATTATGATTTGAAAGTTGTGCATCAAGTGTACAAAACAATGGGTTTCTTATKTTGCTCTCTTGTGAATTTAATTACAAGTATTACCACTATCAACTAGAACTACAAATTTTCAATGTTTGATGTAGCTTGTGAGTTTCAAGGTTTGTGGAATTGAAATGCTCAATAATTCATGCAAAGAGATSARCGTTTCTTTACGAGAGAATGGAGGTTTGATATTTTCTTGAGTTTGAGTTTTGGTGTCTCAACCTATAACCCCRATGTCTCTTTAGTATTTATGTCTTCAACCAAGGCCTAAGTGGTCGTATCAATTTGAAACAATTTTTGTTCTATACACGAATGACCTGGAGCATATTTTTCATCACTATTATAACAGAGTCCACGTCTTTGGCGATCTATCATTTCCGTTGGAGAACCTTTGTACTTTCAAGGGATGAGTAGGAGTTGTGCTTGCAAAATTACCCTAGGGAGGACGAGTGCAAGGAATGAAGGTTGGTTTTTTTTGTGTGCATTGATCACTATCTCAACTTCTAGGGACCTCTGAGTTGCTTCCAACCATGTAGCAGGATGTTGCACTCTAACTTGTGCTCAAATATCCTCCTTGATGCCACTAATGAAAAAATATTTATATAAATAATACAAATGGCTAATTTCTCAAAGGATGCCATAAATTCTATGATTGAGCTTTTTTGGCGTAACTTGGTAAGCCGCCCGAAACAGTGAGTCTCTCTTGAAATGTGCATGGATAGTTTTAACAAACTAACTCCAAGTGATGTAGCTCACATATGATTTTGCATTCCATTCCCATCGTTTCCATTGTTCCATATCTACATACAAGACTCCCACCCTAAGTTTCATCATGTCATAAGTAATGTCTTGGAGGGAGAAGTAATTTTCCATATGGGTAACCCATCATGGTGAGTCAAAACCATCAAATTGGTTCAAGTCCACCTTAGGAGAATAGTGTCATATGTTATTATCCATTGGTCTATTACTATGCAGACCCGAAAAGGGTTGTGGGTGGCTAAATAGTCTTGAGTTAGAATCTTCTTCTTAGTGTGGCTCAATGTGTTATGTAGTCCATTGCTCTTCTTTTGGTATGCCTTGACCTGTCATAGGTGCCAACTTCTTAGTTAAACTTTTTGTTAAGTTGTCCAACTTCTCATCTAACTTCTGGTGCCAAGTGTTTATGGTTTGTTGAATTTCCTGCAGATGGATATTAAGATTCATTTATTGAGTATCCAAATCATCAATCTACCAGTATTAGAGTGGATGGCCATGTTTTTGGGGATTTAGTAAGAGGTGGTTTATGGGAATCCTTCATTAGTGAGCTCATTGAAAAGGTTACAACGTCCTAAGAGCAAGGGAATGTTAGGTGTTATAGCTCTATGATATATGTTTGGTTCCCAACAATAGTACTTGGCCCAATATCTCATGGCACTAACTAAGGAGGCTCAACCATGCCCTTATCCACACTACTCGACTACCCAGGTACTAGAGAGTGATCTCCCTGAGTGTTGTTGATCTTAAAGTGCTCTATAGAAACAATAAGGTGGATTAGGTTATATAGAGTTGGTTTCAAGTGTACCTAGTTGACTTCCTATATACCCAAGGGTACGTGGAAGTGATATTCCATATACAGGTACTATTTGATGTGGTACTAATCGAAGGGGTACCAATAGGGGTCACAAGGGTTTCCAACAATGTGATTCCACTTGTATTTCCTACATGTATTCTTCCCTGACTACAATTTTACCTATTGAATGATAGATCACTGTGTTATTTAAATATGTCGGAACATGTCTCTAAAAAAAATTTAAAAATTTAGTAACTTGTTGACCCAAAAATAATCTCTTAAAATCACCAAAAAATAACTTACATGTTCAAGGTAGGGTATGAGGCCAAAATTTTAAAATGATCACAACTTCTACTATAATTCTTGGATTCTCTATTATGTCCCCAATTATGAAATTCCACGGATTCACTGGATCTATTAGCACTAGTTTCACTGAAATCTATGCGCACTACCAAAATATATTCAATCTACTAAACTTGCAGTAGTCACCAGAAGAAAAAAAAAAAAAAAAACCTAAAAATGGTTGATTTTAAATCAACGATATCTCCACTTTCCAGACTTCATTTTGGAAAAAATAAATTGAACTTGAGTATTTTTTTAGAGCAATTCATATCTATGGTTGGTTTCTTCAAATTTTGCATAGAAAGTTCCAGAAATTGACTTGAATTATGTCGTCCTCTTTTTCCCGTAAAAAATCAGCAAGAAGAAGAAAAAAAAATCTCACTTTGTCCCCCATAAATTCTCCCACTTCATGCCCAAGAAATATATCTTATTCCACTTGTAATGTACTTAACCCCAAAACTTCATAGCATTCACATAAAATGTAGTGAAAAACCAAAAAATACAAGAGAAAATAGATAAACCCTTAGAAATGTATCTTTATAATAATAAAAAAAGAGTTGTGTTCACTTGCCTCTTCAAGGGGGRAACTTCCTAGGGAAAAGCTCCAAATACAATAACAATTCTTGAAAAAACATAACATAACATTTTACTCAATATATATCTATCCACAGAGAATATTAACTACATATGGGCCCACTTAAATTGAGTGTCAACTAACTAATTTGGGTCTTATTAATAAATAGGACGCTGAAGGAGGACATAACTCAAATTCCGTTCTAAAGGAAGATGGAGAATCATCATCTCATGAAGGAATACTTACATAGGATATAATCTTCGAGGAATATATGGAACTCTTAGAAGATTGGTTGGAAATGGATACATGTGATGAATATTGCATGGAATTTACCAATGCAATTCCAATTAATTTTGATGATTTATATGATGAATTAGAAATCTCGGAGAAGAAGATAGCATATCAAAAGGTGAATATTCAACATGAAAAGTTAGAGCTAAATAAGAGTCCTGCAACCCTTATACAAGAGGAGGATATGCAACAAACAATTAGCAACAACAACAAATTTCAACAACATGTACCGGTCAGAGGATAGATTGAACATGGAGATTGTCGAGTTATGGATGCTGATGATGAAAATAATTAAGAGGAGGCATACTAAGGTAAGAAGGACAATCAACAAAAAAGTACAGTTGACTGTAAGGCTTTGCATCAAAAAATAAAGTGGACAACAACAACATAAAATTTGGAAGCCTGGAGAATTCAAGACAACAGAGGTTGAACAACAACATGCAGGGTTGGATGCACAACAACAACATGAAGTTTTGGATCCAGGAAGACCTCAACTAATGGAATTCATGATCAGGAGATCATGAACAATTTTTTTTCCTTGGGAGTCTGATGCAGGAGCATGCTGCCTCTACAATCTTGTTCATTTTATTAGACCTAGGGGTTATTTTGTTTTACTAAGGGAGTGGGTTCCCTAAGCATGAATTATTGTAAATTCAATGTTTAATTGAGTTATAGAAGTCTTGTATGAGATATGGTTTTTTGAATTGGGAATGATGCTATGTAATCAAATCTGCCTAGTTGAGAAGATATCGAGATTGAAAGAGTTAGAATCTAGGAGTTATTGTTGAGAGTATTGTGGATCTAGAGGATCCTAAGGATTTACTAGTTGAGGGAATTGTTGATCTGGAACCTATTCAGGTTATAATTTTTTGTATAAGTGATTGTAATCCTTCAGGCATGAGTGTGGAAAAATGAATGTAGAACAAGCCAAGGAGTGTGGCCAATTGAATGGGGAATTGGGACAAGAGTATGAAAGTGTTAAATTCCATCAAAGAGGCAAGGCCTCTTGTATATTCTATGTACAATATGTAATAGAACCAATCTGTTTCGAGTGTTATATGGAATTTATTGTTTGATAATATCTGTGTTAATTGTGTGTATGCTAAGTATCCGCGAGTTGAATGTTGCAGACATTAATGTCTATCAAGTGAGAATTTATCTCTTAAAAGTGTGTATATGCAAGTTCCAGAACCAGATCTGAGTATTTGGTGCATAATTGGATTGAAATCGGCCATCGATCATCGAAGATATCCATGAATCCAAGGCGAGCATAGATCAATTGAATTCATGCTTAATTTGTAGCTACATCGATGAAGAGAATACTTATATTTTGTTTGTATGCCAATGGATTGAAGGTAAAAAACCTTCAAAGACAAATTTAAACCCTTCTACAGGCGTATAAGAATAACAACCATCATATCTAGACATGGAATAAATTATTATTGTAGATTTTTTGGGATGAAGGTTCGTTCATGAGTTAAGTTTGGATGGCCTAGATGGGATCACAAATATATAATCGTGACTGTTGATCACTGGAAGGATCAATGACTAAGAGCAGTATAAGTTCAGAGTCTGAAGCAAAGGTGGTATAAGAATTTCAAAGTCTGTACTTCAAAGTCTAAGCTGAGAAAACACTCCGATGAAGATAGTTTGATTGATGACTGTGATTGATCGGAAGGAAAATATCTATGGCGAGGATGAAGGTGTAATCAATGGGGGAGATTTTTTCAGAACATAGAGATTGAATATCACCTGGATTCCATGTGGCAGGATTTGGAGTGATCCAGATAGAGGCCAAGAAGTGACATAGGGCATCATTCTATTAGCTCTCGAATTAGGGTCATCAGAGTCGAAATATGAAATACACCCCGATGAATGGAGAGATATGGAAAACTGAGATGATTTCAGAGTGATCCAGAGGATAAATATGGAGAAGGAAAATGTTAGTGTCTGAAATATTTTGACTTGTTATCCAACGATCAACATTGGTGAAGGGGTTATCCGATAGACCATTTAGATCTATTCGGAGTGAATTTGGATTCACTCTATGGAGGCGATGCATGGTGGAACATTATTGGATCTTGGAGTAGAACCATCAGAGTTGAACAACTGAAATAAATCCGATAGAGGGACACCAATAGAAAACTGAGATCTATTCAGAATTGAATAGATCAACGACTTGGGAAGAGACATGTGGAAGGCCACCATAGTGACACATGGTAGATGATAGTGGCCATGAGGTGGCATCAACGAATGAGAAGTGGACACATGGAAGTGACATGGATGAGTGAGAAAGTGACATGTGGCAGTCAGATTGACAAGTAGGTGAGTGACATGTGGCATCAACGTGTGAGTTTTGTATCGAAGGTGTGGCAAAGTGGGATTGAGAAAATGATCCATGACCGTTAGATCTAGATAGATCAATGATGGATATGGAGTGACTATTCGAAGTTAGAAGAGAAGGTGAAAGATCATCAGAGAAAGGGTTTTAGAGTGCTTAAGCTAGAGGAACCGACTGGAGAACTCCGATACAAAGAAAAAAAGGGAAATTGAAAACCGTCCATCGAGAGGTATCCAAGAGCAAGGATAACCGTCCATCAAAGTGATCATTTCAGAGCCTGTTCAAAAACCCCGATGCAAAGTCGTCGAGGAAGGGTATCGAAGGAATTTTCCACCGAGTGGGTGATGGATGCATAACAGATCCAGATTGTCCATGATGTCACGATCAACGGTGGGAATTGAAAGTTGATTTACGATCTGACTAAGATGAGCGCTTAGTCACAACGGTGAGGTCACATGGAGTATGGCGTAGTGGATTTAAGTGCTTAAGTTTTAGCGCTTGGTTATTTTCTGAGGTCATATATGAATGGGCCTTAGCTTCAAAATTTTTAAAGGAGCGAATGGATTAGAATGAGCCCATGGTTATGATTCAAGGTTTTATGAGATTAGCACCTAATCACAAAGCGACTAAAGTTCTGGTGCATTTAGAGAGTAAATTTGATACTTCGTTGAAGGAAAATTTGGGCCCACACATAATTTAGAGAGCATCTCGACTTTTGAGCTGAGAAGAATTTCATTATGATAATTATGAAATACTGTGAGTTAAGGCTGGGAAGTCATCAATTGACATAATGGCCGACCCATTCTTTGACACTTATCACATTTATTGATTCTTGCTCGACAATATTTGTGTAATTTGGGCCACCAAATTCGTACTTGTAAATTTTTTCTTGTAGTGGTATCTTCATGAAAGTGTCCTCTTGATGGCCATGCTTCTTTAATTATGACATCTATCTCATGTTCCAAATCACATAATATCAATACATCACTGGACCCAATTTATAAAGATATCCATTCATGTGTGTGAAGGGTGTTTCTTTCATTGCTAAAACCTTTCTTTTCCTTTCTTGTATATGCTATGGAGCTTGCCCTTCTTGTAGAAACTATACAATTTCAAGCAATGATTTTGGATTTGACTCAACTTAGAATAGATGGGCATATATATTTTCATCATCAATTCTAGTAGCTTCTTCTCTAATTTCAACTCTCGACAGATGGTTGGGTTCGATATTATTTTTCTCTAGCTGGACCAATAATTCGAATTCAAATTCTTGAAATAATAGGAGTCATCTGTAGACATGACCTTGATGAACTGGATTATTGACTAAGTACTTTAAAGCTTGATGATATGTGTAAAATGTGAATATATTATCCAGTAAGTAGTGTTTATATTTTTGTAGGGAGAATATCATTCCAAGGCCTGCTCTTTCCATGGTCGAATATTTCCTTTCGAACTTGTTTAGATTCTAACTAGCGTATGCATTCAGATGGTCGACCATGTTGTTAGTTGGTTGGGAAAGGACTGCACTAAATACTACATTGGAGGGGTTGACATGAACATCAAATTTCTTCAACTAGTCAGGAAATCTTAGAATAGGGTCTTCTACCAATTTTATTTTCAAAATATCGAAGGATTCATTGCATTTCACAGTCCATACAAA